>PVJI01005241.1:0-98648 GCA_004026765.1 Micronycteris hirsuta | reverse complement strand
TAAGCCAGGCGGTGAGGGACAAATACCATATGATCTCACCTTTAACTGGAACATAATCAACAAAAGCAAAAAGCAAGCAAAACTTAACCAGAGACATTGAAATTAAGAACAATCTAACAATAGCCAGGAGGGAGGAGGGAGGGGACAATGGGGAGAAGGGTTTTCAGGAGCCACTATAGAGGACACATGGACAGAACCAAGAGTGGGGAGGGAGGCAGGGAAGGGAGGTGGAATTGAAGGGGGAGGGGAAGGGAGAGTATGCAGACAACTGTAACTGAACAACAATAAAGTTAAAAAAAAAAGGTTAAAAAAAAAAGAAAACACCCTTGACTCAGTCAGAGTTACATACCAACCCTCTCCTGTCCTTCAGAGTTACTGTAAAGCCAAAAGAAATAAACCAAGTGAAGATACTAAAAAAAAAAAAGAAAAAGAAAACTATCCCAAATCAGCTCCCCTGCGTCTGTGGAGTGCCAACCCATCACAATCCCCTTTGCTCTTTCTCTTCCTATTTCACCGAGGCCTTAAGCCTTGTCTGGTATCTCCACACACACGTAATAGCTCAATAATCTTCGGGTTTACCACTGACCATAAAGTAAAGCAAAGTAGGTGTGTTGCGTGACAGAAACAAATGTTAAATTGAAATGTTTCTGATAAAAGAGAAAATACTTTTATATATTCTTTTCATAAGCCAAGACTAAAATATCTGAAGTACTTTTAAAAACATTACACTTAAAATGTGAGCAGTTTCAAATTGCAAAAGTCAAAGTTCACTTGAAAAATACAATTTTCTTTTTCTTCAAATTCAATGAAAGTTGCTTGATATTCTAAATAAGCAAATAAATTAATAAATTAGTCATAATTTATGCAACTTTTAAAATATAGCTTATGTTAGACTATCATATTCTATATTATACATTTGTATCTATATATAACATATGTATAGTCTCTACAAAAACAGTTGTGACTGTTGTTTTTGCCATATTTCTACATAGAAAGAATTCAGGGGTTAATTTTATTTAATCAAACACTGTTATTTAAAAACGATTTATTAATTGCATAGACTTGCTTACTTTGAATCAACCATAGATTTTTTTAAATGTAAGAAATTGAATTTACTTAAATTGATAAACATTCTATTTCTCTTGCTTAACTGCTATCATAATTTATTTCATTCTTTACAATTTGTTGCAAACTTTTAGAACCTAACATCTAGCATGTGTGGTATGAAAATTTACCAACCATTTTTCTCATTTCTTTCCTCCTTCTCTCCCATTTTCCTGGTCCAAAAGAAAACAATTTCAATATTAATCATAAAAGCAGTGTTTTGCCTCTTACCCAAGATTAAAATGTTCTAACATTCCACTTAGAAATCATATTTTTGGTACTGTTGTTTTCAAACATATCTTTACACAATTAAGTATTTAAAACTTTATTTTTATTTTTTTTACAGGCAGAGGAAAGATACGATTCTCAACTGTGCCGAAATATGGGCAGATGATCCAAGCCCACGGCTAAAGAGGCATACTGACATTATTTCATTTAGCAGAAAACAGCAGATGTTTTCCCAGAAGATGTATATGAAGTTTGCAGAACCAGTTTTTAATTGTGTTAGTGCAAAAATCAGGAAGCAAAGGCTATACAGATAACTTATTCTTGTATGTCTTAAAAATGGCTTTTTCACAAAGAAAACAATAATCATGTTTGATTATTTTGTGAAAGACATATGCATCAGCATAATGTAAATGCAAAAAGAATCAACAGCAATGTGAAATTCAAAATGTTTTCTAGCTAGCAGTTGTCTTAAGGAGCAGAGAATAGTGTTTATGTGTGTGTCATTTTTGCCAAGAAGACACGAGGCCAAATGATTTTGAGTTGTATTATCCAAAAGCATTTTGCAATAATCTCAAAGATCTTATTTTATTGACTAACCCCTGCCCCATTCCATCAGCATTGTGAGTTTCCAAAATTATTCAGTAAAATTTTCTTCCTTCCCATTTTCATCTGGCACCTCCTTTTTTTGTCCTTTCTTACCTCTTTTCTTCCTTCTTTCATGTAATACAAACTTGTGGCCAACATATAGCCAAAAAAGACAAAGGAAACTTCCCTTACTCCTGAAGTATAGTCCAATAAAAATTTTTGAAATTTATTTTTAAAGATGTTATTTATTTATTTATTTATTTATTTTCAGAGAGAAGAGAAAGGAGGGAAAAAGAGAGGGAAAGAAACATCGATGTGTGAAAGAATCATCAGTGGGTTGCCTCTTGCATGCCCCCAGCTGGGGACCCCATTCAAGCACATGCCCTGACCAGGAATCGAATCAATGACCTTTTGGTTTGCAGGCTGGCATTCAACCCACTGAACCACACGAGCCAGGGCTTCAACAAAAGTTTGTAATAAATTAAACTGGAAAAATGTTTATCACAGTAGCGTATCAAATTGATGTGTTTCCAAAACGTTCAAGTCAAAATATGACTCCAATAATATTGTAAAACTTCCAGCTATTGAGAAAACTGTGGACAATGTTTGATTCCACCTGACCTTAAAAGTATATTCCCATCTAAGAAATTGCTAGCCTCAATGACTAACCTCAATGAAATACTCTTAGTGTAGGCTGTGCTAAGCAAACAAAGAAACCCCTAAATCTCAATTTCTTAATTTAGTGAGAATCTATCTTCTGCCTTCACAGAGTATGTGATAGGTCAAGAGGATCTTCTGAAGCCCTCCATGAGAAGACCTGGAGATCTAGCGTTCCACTCGTCAGGTCCGCCCTCCTGGGGTCCTCACTCCTCACTGCTTGCATGAGTGAGAGCGAGTAATATCATGAGGACCTTCTAGAAGTCAGGATGTATACACCTTACTCCATGTGTACCTCATATTCCATTGCCCAGAACGAATTACATGATCGCATCAAAATGCAAGTGACCTGGGAAAGGCTGTCTTCCTGTGTGACCGAAAGAAACTACAAAATGGCCTGGCGATGACATAGCACTGTACTGCCACAGGCTGAAAAATACATGTTTGAGTGGCTAATAGAATATGTAAACAAACATTGAAGACCTCACAATTATTGACCTCTTGTTTTTTAAGAAATTCATGCCACTGTAAGAGGAGATAGAGTATGGAATGTCAAGATAAAAAATATGCCTCATTGTCATTGATAACATGACTACAGGCCACTTATATCCACAGGTAGACATCAACAAACAATAACACGTCACTTATTTTGCCTCTAGGCTAGTCATGCATAAAAAATAAAACTATTAAAAGGCCTTTCTCCTCTCAGAATATCTGAAAATGTATTTAATATCTCAGAATGTTTCTCAAAATAGGAAAAATATTGAACAAAAGTCCGCAAAAGTTTACTTTATTGCTCCAAAACAATGCCCCCAATGAGTTTCTCTGTTTAGATATAGATACAGGAATAGATAAAGATAGAGATACATAGTTATCAGGAAACTATAGAAAACTTGAATTTGCTTGTTTACTAAGAAATGGAAAATTGTAATCCCTACGCTCCATACAAACAAAAAGACAAGAAAACAACAGAGCTAATAGCCAATATCTCTCAAAACAACATTTAATCACAGGGAGTTAGCATCCAAAAAGTTATTTCTCTTATAAAAACCCAATTTCCCTTCTGACCTCTGCAAATGTCTGTGTTAGAAATCAGAAATCAGAAGCACTAATTGCCTGAGTTTAGAAACTCCTGGGATTTACAAGTGTCAAAAGGTCAAAATACCAGGATAGGTAAAGAAAGGCTTGTTAGCATAAACTAACAATTGGGTTCTGGCGCTACAGGCATTTTGTATTAAACAAAAGGAGGAAAAAGAAAAATAACGAAAGGGAATGCTGAGTTCAAAGCTGGTAGCAGCAGGAGGTCTTAGAGCAAAGCGATCATTAAAAGTCCTTTGGGGTCGGCTCCTTTAAAAGAGCTAACTACACTTGCCCGCCTGCCGTCGCACCTCATGGCCTCACACAACTTTGGGGTTGGTTCTCCTGTGGAGAGAGCAGATCGCTGCTGACCTTCCCACCCGGGGAACCCTACATGCACTTATCCAAGCAACCCCGATACACTGCGCATGGAAGCTGGCTGCAGACACAGGCAGAAGACTCCATCATCAGAGCGCTTGCTGAATACATTTTCCTTCCTGTGCTGGGTCCTTCCTCCATTTCTGCTGAAAACTCAGAGTCGATTTTCTTATCTGCCCCTTCCCCTCTGTTGTTTCCTTTCTCTCTGCTGTGCTCAATTTCTGCACAGAAACTGATCTCCAGCCAGCTCAGCAGTGACTCTGCTCTTTACAGCCTCCCCAGCCCTGGGGGGAGCAAAGCCAAGCAGCAAGCCCCTAGAAAAGGCATCTCTGTTGAGAGGCGTAAAGGTTGTGTATATGGAGAGCGCCTTTGTCTCACAGCACTAAAGTTGCTGCGTTTTGGGGTTCAAATAGCATTTTAAATTTGTCTCTTGATTTTACTATGAGTAATAGGCTCATAAAAATTAAACCAAATATAAAATGCAAATTCTTCTGCTGCATTTCCCCCCAGTCTGAACAGTGTGGTATGTAGTCTTTATCCAGTATTATCTTACCCAAATACCATCATACATATGTCCACACACATCTGTACACTTATACAGTTTTTGTAAATAGTTTACATAAAGTAGAACACACATATTTTAAGTGTACAATTTAATGAGCTTTAACAAGTATACACTCCTGAGTAACCATCACCCCAGAGAAGATACAGGATGTATCCATCCTCCAGAAAGTTCTCCCATGCTCCTCTCTAATCAATTCCAACATCACCTCCTTACTGCCCCAGAGGTAACTAATACTCAGGTTTCAAACACTGTAGATTAGTTTTGTCTTTCTTAAACTTTATATACATTTTGTTTACAATTTCCTTTGCTTAATATAATGCTTCTTGGTTTATCCATTGTTTTGGTCAAGAAGTATTCCATTTTGTATGAATTCACAATTTTCCATAGATCTTCCTATGAATAGACATTTATACTTATATAATTTTCTCTACACAATGGCGATTGTCCTGTGCAGTTCCATCTGCACATTTCTTTTCATTGTCCCATTCAGAATTGTGTACTGGACATGTTTCCATAGATGTCCCTTGTGGACATTCCTTGATTCTTTCTTAAAGCTGCATAGTCCTCCTTCACATGGATAAGCTACATATTATATACTTCATCCTGCATTTTAATTGTATACTTTCAATATTAAAATAGTTTTATAAAGTTATGTTTGCAAACATTTGCAAAAATTACCGTGATAAAGAGGTATCCAAGATAAAATACAGAATGTCTAAATCAAAAGCACAATCCTCACCCACTTTGCAAATCCATTATCAAGATATGACCACATTTGACAGATTTTAAAAATAATATAGTGGTTGCTATGAGACTATTACTTTGAGTAAGAATACATATTCTGATGCTGATTTTATCAACTTGAGAAATACTGCTTCATTCTCTGATAGGAAAGATGAGAAATTTTCTATTTCTTTACTACTCTCACCTCAGTTCTTCACCTCCAGATCACCTGGTTATTATTTTTATATTTAAAATATCTTTACATTCTGTTCTACAACAATAATTTGGCCTACTCATTTTGTCTAGAATGTGTTTTTATAAATACAAGCACATATAAGATGTATTTCAAGTCTATGATGATATGTTTTCTTTACTGAAGAAGCAACTGATATGAATGAGACACACACACACACACACACACACACGAGAAATACATGGAATCTTAAGTCAATAAACCCCTACTGCTAAAGGGTGAGTATTCCAAGTGCTGGGGAGTGGAGCAATCCATTTTGCATACTTTTCGTTAGTTGTTCAGAAAAAATTCCTACATTATAATCAACTAGAATTTGTATTTTGTGTTGTTCTTTTTGTATTCCTTTTTCATTTTTGAGGGAGTATTTCTATACAGATTATTTTTCTTGCCAGGTACATAATGATTAACTTAAAATTTTCGCATTCTCATAATATCAATTTACCTACATATTTCATCTTTGGGAGTTGAGAGATAATAAATATAATGTCCTCTGGTTCTCTCTCCTTCATAGCGAATTTTCATTTTATTTTTGAATGTGTCCAGTTTTTTTTTCTTTATTCACGATGTTCTAAAATTAACAGGACTTACGTAGGTTTGGCCTTCATTTATTTGTCCTGTCTGCCACTTGGAGGAATATTTCTATCTATACGCTATTCTTTCTCTATAAAACATTATTTTTTCTCCTATCATTTGCTACCAGCCTCTGATGCTCCTTTAAGCAGACAGCAGAGCATCTGAATTGACTGTCCCATATCCTGTTCACTCTATCGTCTCAGCCTTTCGTTTTAGGTCTGTGTTCTGAGCAAGTCTTCCTCTTTATCTTCCGGATCCAGTTTTAAGTTCTGTTCATTGTTTCGTTCAACCCATTCACTTTCTGTTGTAATTTCACTAATTATTTTTTGAATTTTTAATTTAATTTAATTTTATTTTTTTAGTAATTCACTTGTTACTTTTATTTACATAACTATTAAATTTATTTTTGAAATGTGAATTAGTTTTTTTTTATTACTTTACTGTTGTTCAATTACAGTTGTCTGCATCCTCTCCCCTCTCCCCCCTCCCTCCCCCTCCAACCCCACCTCCCTCCCCTGCCTCCCTCCTCCCCCTTGGTTCTGTCCATGTGTCCTCCATAGTGGTTCCTGAAAACCCTTCTCCCCGTTGTCCACTCCCCGCTCCCCTCTGGTTATTGTTAGATTGTTCTTAATTTCAATGTCTCTGGTTATGTTTTAATTTCACTAATTATATATTAAATTTCAATGTATTTCTTGTCACATGATTATACTTTTTACAAAGAGATGTTATAATATTAAAAGTTATATAGGACTTACAATATTTAAGGAATATTTTAAATATTTTATTGATAATAACTCACTTATCTTCACCACAGCCTTGAAAAAAGATTCTGTTTTTTAAAGAATTTATTTATTTATTTATTTATTTATTTTTAGAGAGGGGAAGGGACGGGAGAGAGAGGGAGAGAAACATCAATGTGTGGTTGCCTCTCATGTGCCCCTACTGGGGACCTGGCCTGCAACCCAGGCATGTGCCCTGACTGGGAATTGAACCGGTCACCCTTTGGTTCGCAGGGTAGCGTTCAATCCACTGAGCCACACCAGCCAGGGCAAAAGTTTCTATTATTAATCCAATTTCACAGGTTAGGAAACAGAAACAGATTTGGAAGAATTTAAATGTCATTTCCAAGAACACAGTCGGCTTCAGTGGCCATGGTTTTCATGATAGTTGACCCTTGAATGACACAGAGGTTATGGGCACCGACCCCCATAACACAGTGGAAAATCTGTGTATAACTTTGCCCCCCTCCCCAAATTCACTCCCAATAGCTTACTGTTGATTAGAAGCCTCACTGATGGCATAGTCGATCAACACAAATTTTGTATGTTACATGTACTGTATTCTGTGTTATAATAAATGAAGCTACAGAAAAGAAAATGCTATATTAAAAATTGTAAAGAAGAGGAAATGCATTTACAGTATTTATTTAAAAAATCCACATGTAAGTAGCCCCACGCTGTTCAAACCTGTGTTGTTTCAAGGGTCAGCTGCACTATGCTAAACTCCCTCTCTTGATTTGTTGCTATATATTTGGGAATCTTTCTGAGAATTCAAATTTGATTATTTTAGTAGGGCTTTTTTTGGTTGTCTTAATTACCTTTTTTTTTTTTCAACGCTAGAACACTTTCATGTGTCCGTTACCTCTTCTCTAACTTATTCATTAGGTTGAAAGCTTTGATGTATTCACACAATGGCGATTGTCCTGTGCAGTTCCATCTGCGCTTTTCTTTTCCTTTTTCCACTCAGAATTGTTTCCTGCACATGCTTCCCTAGATGGCCCTTGCGGCTTAGCCTGATTCTTTCCTAAGGCCGTGTAGTCTTTCTTCATGTGGATGAGCTACATGTTATACACTTCATCCTGTGCTTACAATTATACACTTTCAACATTAAATTTCACAAATTAAAGTTATGTTTGCAAATAGTTGCAAACTGCAGTAACTCTTGCTCCTGAAATAAAATGCATAATCCCTTACCTGCGGGGGTCCTACAGAACTGGTCCCTATTTCCCTCCAGTTTCATCTCCTCTCCCCTTCGGCTTGTGATGCTGCTGCCCTATTCTTTTTGCCTCCTCTAAACCCTTGTCCTCTACATGGAAGTTGCGCCTGCTCTCTCTGCCCAGAATCCTCTTCCCGTGGTTCTTCACCTGATGGACTTTTTATCATCCTTCAAGTTTCTGCTCAAATGTCAGCTTCTCAGAAAAGATCACCCCAACCTTCCACTCCAAAGTAAACTACATCTCTACACTCTGTTTCATTGGTAACACATAGCAACCCATGATTAACATGCTAATTTCTTAGTTTACTTATTTATTTTTATCTCTTTATCTAGAAAGGTATGGCGGGTACTTCCTGTGCTTTAATCACCACTCATACTCCATGTCCTTAGCATGTGCCTGGAGGAAAGCCGGCAGTGTTAAGTGATTGGAGCTCATTTTGAATCAATATAGGCATCACTGCTCAAATGACTAGTCTTCCTACATAGCTGCGTGGTATGTTAATTAAAACATAACAAACAACTCGCACACCAGTTTGAACAGACAAGGAGAACAAATGCAGAAGGAGGATGGCAGAAGATTTTACAATTTATTGAGATTCCATTTTCTATTTTAAAAATCCATAATTATAAGATACACTGTTATCTATGATATTTTTAAAATGAGAATACTGCAGTTGCAAATTCATCGAGTGCCAGCTTTATGTGTGTTTCCGTTTTATTTACACACAGTTGTGTTTTAAGCGAGGGCACTACCCTGCACTGGCAGCCTCTGGTATATACCCACTGATCAAAGGAGAGAAACCAATAGGTGACATGCACAAGGACGTCAAGGCACACATGTCTGTTCACATGAAAAGACACCAATTTAAAGTGTGGTTGCTAGCAGTCCTCAGATGGGCCTTCTGAAAAGTCCAATTTTTGATTAGAATATATTTACTTTTCTGTAGGTGATGGAGAAAGAATTGACTTGTCAGAGAAGATATGAAAGAAAATGTGGGGGCAGGGTGACGGGGAGAGCAGCTGCTAAGTGAAGTGCAGAAATGAAAGATACAAATGTTGAGAAAATTCTTCAGTTAAAACACATAAATATTGCAAAAATACAGTGTTCAACGCCATAGTTTGAAACCATGGCTGTTGTCAAGGGCAATTTAATTAAGGCTAATACATAAACCAAATAATTTAACATCTAATTAGACAATAACTTCATATATTTTAAGCTAAAATAGCTTCATAATATATGGCAATATCTCTGGCAACTACTCCCAGACATCAAGAAATTAAATAAAATGACTCCAAGCATTCTCTTTTGCATAGTCACTAATTAGTTCATGAGATAATTTTTGTTTTCCCAAATTTCTAAAATTTAATTTCTCATCTTAATGAGTGACTTAAGTATAAAGCTGATGTGATTTTAAAAAAAAAATTGCCAGGCACTCTCTTTTTTAAAGGTTATTAGAAACCCTACTTCAACCAAAATAGTCAGGCTGGAATTCCCTTCCCTCACTCTTAAAGGAGGTAGGAAATTTATTCCTGAAACAGTTGAACAGAGGAGGATGTGAATTTGAGTATGCCAGGCCAGCAGAGGGCAAAGGTGAGAAGCCAGACTGGAAAGAGCAGGATTCATTGCATACTTGCAGACACAGAACAGTAAGAATCTCCCCTGTCCCTTCAAGCCCCCTTCCTTGCCCAGCTCAAAGACTGAAGCCAGCAGCTAAGCTTATTACACTCACGCAGCAGGAGCTAACTAAAAGAATCATCTCTAGAGACACTTCCTGGGTCCAGACAAAATATCTACAGATTTATATATTATTTAAAGGAAACAAAGCTTAGAAGAGAAACTCAATAGGAGAGCAACATTTAAAGAACTGACAGGAAAAATAAAATTCAAGGAAATATTGATATAAAGAAAAAAAGGAGGGAGGGAGGGAGAGAGGGAAGAAGGGAAGGAGGAAGATAGAGACGAGGGAGGGGAAAGGGGGAGAGAGAGAGGGAGGAAGGAAAAGAAGGAAGGGAGGGAGGAAGGAAGGAAAGAAGGAAGGAAGGAGAGGAAGGAAAGGGAAAGAATGGACAAGCCAGAGAGGCAATAGAAGTGAAAGGAAAGGAAAGCATAGTGATGCCCGAATCAAGAAAAGATGGCACTGTCTAGTGTTAAATGTCAAAGAGAGGTTAAAGCAGATGAGAATGGAGGCATGCCCATGGAATGTCAACACCCAAGTGTGTGTATTTTTGTTTTTGTTCTGCAGCCTTGCCAAGAACATTTTCATTGGAGCAGTCTGATGGGAAGCCAGAGTGTGGGGTGGAAAGGAGAGTGGGAAATGAGAATAATCAGAGAAGCCATGCAGGTAATTGTTTCAATATATTTAGCTGCGAAGGAAATGAGAGATTTGGGGGAGGTGCTGGAGGAACAGGAAGGGGTGAAGGGTTGGAAGGAGTGAGGTTCTGTTGCTTGATTGTATTTGCAGTATGGTTTCTAAGGAAAAGGCTTCTGCCCATCTAAGTCCTCACTGAAAGAAGCAAGGAGAAAAGAAGTTGACAAAATGTAAAAAATCAGTCAATCGGTCAAGTAATGAATGAAGTTAGGTTATGGAAAGAGACAGAAGCAGAGCTCAGATGAAAAGAAGAATTCATGCTAAAGGACAAACCCTCTTCTAATTACTCAGGAGTCAAAGAGAAATGCAAGTGTTACAGATCCAAGGAAGCTTGCAAACTTTGTAGCAAGGAGGCAAAGGAGATCCCTTTTCACATTTCTGTTTTCTCTGTGAATTAAGTGGTGTGGTCATATGTTGAGAACCAGGAACAAACAGTGGGGAAGAAGAGTCAGATGTCAGAACAACCAAGATGGAGAGATGCAAGAATTGATAGAGAACTGGCAAAATTGCTAATGTTTGAGTTGAGATTGGAGGCTGACTTTATTGTGTCCTGAATAAGTTTTGTTGTGTGATACAATTAGAAGAAAGCATATTCGTTTTAATTGCTATTGTGTTCTGCTATGTGCAAAACACAATAGCAGATGCAAAAAAAATTTCAAAATTGTTTCAGAAATAGTTCTTGTCTTCAAACGACTTAGAAGGTTTTTTTTTGTTTTTTTTTTAGAGAGAGAGACAAGGAAGATTATTAAGTAACTTTAATCTGAGATAAAATGAGATTTGTGGCATAAGAGATGCAGATGAAATGCCAAAGAATTGAGGAAAGGATTCTCTTGAGTGGGGGCAAGTATTGTAGAACCAGGATTTGGCCTATGCTTAGGATTTGGGCATGCTGACTTAGGAATGGCATCTGGGACCAGCATAAGCAATACACAGAGAGGAAAAGTTATCAAGCACATGTGATGGTTAGTGAGTAGAGCAATCTGCTATGGCACAGGGTCACGGAGGAGAATAATGATCTACTAGGTTGCAAATAGAAGATTGGGGCTAAAACGCCAGGCAGAGAAGTCTGGCTTGGTGTCTTTAGCCAATAGGGAGCCAAAAACACTATTTGTGCAGAGTTATTGGGAAAATAAAGACTGTAAAGGCATACTAGAACAAGGTAAAAGAAAACAACTAAAGAGAAAATTTACAATGCATTGTGATAGTCCAATCAAGACATAATTAGCACCAGAATGAAGAAAATTTCAAATTTTTTCTATCTAATTGACAATAGAAAGAAATGTAAGGATCAACAAAGGCAGTGTAGCCTTGAGCTGAATAAGATACTGAAGTTGACAGAAAAGATCCCACAGCTCTGCATGTCAAACCCTCACTCTTCTGTCTTCCCTCTCCTGAGTTTCAATCACCTGTCTCCAGCTGCCCACACAACATCTTCACTTGGATAGACAATACAATCACACACTATCATTCCTGAAAGCAATGTCTCCCTGTACTCTCTGCCCCCATGAGTCACCTCCCCTTCTTTTACCCGAACTAAGAGACATCTGTGCCTCTCTCTGTCCTTCAACTCCCATCTCTCTGTCAAATCAACACAAAAGACCCTTATCCACTCATGCCGGGTTCAGTGCAGCCGCTTCCCGATAACCCCCCTGTTCTCATTTCTCCCCTCTACATAGTGGACATCAGTAAACTCTGCCTAAAGTTGATAAATTAATCTGGCAAGCACAATACAGCTTTCACTGCCATATGGACCTGCTGCTAAAACCACTTAAAAATAACATTACTCCCACACTCAAGAAATTATAATGAATTCTATTTGCTCCAAACTTTGATGGGTAACAGTTATTCTTTGTATTCTTTTGACTTCTCAAGCTCCACTATGTTGTGGGTGCATGTGTGCAAGTGTGTACAGGAGGAGTGTGATGGTGGGAGTGTGCACATACTAACAATAGCGCCAAAAAGAGATAAGGGGATAGGAGACCAGGGCTTCTGTGGGGGATGCCATGTTTCCCGATTAGACACTTCCTTTTACCTTTTAATGCTAAGAAGTTGGGATGGGGCAAGAAGGAAATTGAAAAGGCAGCTGCTATACTTAAAGCTATTATGGTGAGCTCTAGCAAGTTAAAAGTCTGCTGCTTACCTGTTCATGTATTCACCTGCTTGGTATTCAGAGGTTTCTCTCAGTTGAACTAAACCACATAATGTGCAGCTTTTATCTATATTACTCCCAAAGGAAAAACCCGGTTTACCAGTAGATGCTTAAAAAAACAGTGATTCAGTCAAGTAACTGCAGGTAGCTTGACAGCTGAAAATCATTAAAACACTATAAAAGAACTAGATTCATTTTGGTAGAAAATAGGTAGTCAAGGGTAGTTTAATATGATTTTAATATATACTTAATGCTTACTTAGAGACTGATTACCTAAGATCAAGAATAACCTTCGTGTCTCCAGTCCCATTTGAACACTCATTTGAAAGTATATTTTAAATATGTTGTGCCGGCCGATGTGACTCAGTGGATTGAGTACTGGCCTGCAAAACAAGAGGTCACTGGTTCAATTCCCAGCCATGGCACATGACTGGGTTGTGGGTTTCTCATTGATGTTTAGCTTTGAGGGACTTCTGGTCAAGATGGAGGCATTAAAGGGACTTATCTAAGAGAAAGAAAAATCAAAATTATGAAGAGTAAAATGACAACAAACTCACGACTATCAACAACTGAACCTAAAAAACAAGAACAAACTAAGCACACAGCTAGAACAGAAACAGAATCACAGAAATGAAGGGTTATCTGCAGGGACGGGGAGAAGGAGGGAATAGAATGGGGGGAAAGGTACAGGGAATAAGAAGCATAACTGGCAAATACAAAATAGATAGGGGGAGGTTAAAAATAATGTAGGAAATGGAGAAGCCAAAGAACTTAAACGTGTGACCCATGGACATGAACTAAGGGACAGGGAATGCTGGAGGGAGGAGGAATGCAGGGCAGAGGGGGATATAGGGGAGAAAAAATGGGACAAGTATAATAGGATAATCAATAAAATATACTTAAAAATATGTTGTGTAATCCCCTTTTGTTGGGTTGGCCAAAAAGTCCATATAGTTTTTTCCATAAAACAAAAGACACATTTTTTCATTTTCACCAATGATCTTATTGATTTGGATATTTTGGTATCAGCTATCTCCTGCTAGTGGCTTCTAGTGGGTAGAGGTCAGGGGTGCTGTTTAAAATCTCCCAATGCATAAGACAGCTCCAGAGCAAAGAATTATTTGGCCAAAATGTCAATAGTACCAAGAAACTTGGCAAACCACTTTTGACACATTTAATCAGTCACGACACCTTCTTCTCTATACGCTGCACAATTTTTTTTGCATTTCAGTTGTTTTTACCTTTACTGAAAGAATAAAGCATAATATGCCAAGAACATTGTATATCTTCTCCCACCTTCAATATTAAAGTGGCTGCACGAAAGTTCAGCAGTTTTGGTAAGTTTTTTTTTTTTTTTTTAATGCATGGTGACATGACAGCTGTCACAATATAATTTAACAAAATTGTTTCAGATGAAATTAAAGACAGCTAAGCACTACTGGAGCCCTTGTATGGAAAACACCAAATGAGCTTTTTGGCCAACCCAATATGACTGTCTTTAAGGGAAGAAGGTCTTCCTTTGATGCTATTGGTCAGGTGCAGTCCTGTCTGAAGCCAGGCTGAGGAACAGACAGGATAGGAAGAGAGTGTTAATTTTACTATTTCAAAGCCCAGGTCTCTGCTCTCTTGCAATTCGGTGTACTCGGGACAGAATTGGATGAAATGGCAATGTTCCCAAGTTTAATGAGCTCAGAAGGAGCACAGATTTATGGGTAATTCAGACGGGCACTGTTTGCAGTAGGTGTAGGAGACTAGGAAGACAAATGTGTTTGGTATGAGATAGAGCGTTTCCCTGAATGCATCAATTTAGTGATTAAGAGCTGAAGTATTCTCTTTTAAATTTAGTGTGGATAGTCCGTTTAAAGATATGGGTATATTTTTTTTGGCAAAGTCTCATAATAGATTCTTTAGAAGCTCAGGTTCATCACTCAAATGTCTCCATGTTTGCAGTTTCTGACTTCATGATGATTACAAACTTGGCACTGTTTCAAACATCTGGGCTGCTTTAAAGTGAAAGCAAAAGCCACCATGGACATTGTGACCAAAGCTACTTTTTCATGTAAAAAAATAAATGCAGCGCATATTTTACTAGAGCATCTAATTGCTATTTTTCATTCTTCTTTTTCAGCCATACTCCATCAGAACTTCAAGGACGGACTTCACTGCAGTTGCATTTCCTCCTGGGGAGAAAGAAACAGCCCACTGTGGCTGTGAGAGACCTGGTCTCCAGTGTCTTTGCATATCAATTCATGCTTTGTGATAATAAAGCTACTGTCTATTCGTTAAATCTAAATTCCGTAAGGCTAATATTCATTTATATATTTGCACAGCAAGTATTTATTGAGTATGTGCTATATGCAGTACCACTGATATTCAGTTATTAGTATAAATGTGTCCCAGCCTTCTAAACTATATGTAGCATTTATTTTTGAAATTCTTGACCCAGTTATGAGTGAAAAGGAAGGTTAATTTATTCTTATGGATATAGATAGATATCCTATATATTTATAAATATATCTATATAATCTATCTATATATGTATGTACATACATACATATATGTATCTATAGCTACTGATGTCCACTAGCTACTGGTATCCTTTCTATTGCTGAAGGCTCTCATCTGCTAACATCAAGGATAAGTGCCGGAGACAGGATTTTGTAAATTATATAAGAATAAGTTCCATAAGGAATCACACTTGAGTTGCTGAAGTATATGTAAGGTTAAGAAGGGGAAGTATGGTAAGTTTAAGAAGAAAACCTGTGGCAGAGGGCTCAGCATCGCACAAGTCCTGTGGTGAAGGAGTACAGTATCTCCCAGGAGCTCAGAGGAGTTCAGTGTAGCCAAAGATAAGGAAAAAGGCATTTGGAAGAACAGTGGGGAGATCTAAGACTGCGGCACATTTGCTGCTTGCCCATCTTTTCCTTCCTATGACTCTCGGGTTGAAGTAACCTGTAGCAAAGGAGACATTTATACAGTTCATCAGCCAGAGTCTGTTGAGTGAGTCCTGCAAACATGCCCCTGTCCAACAGCAGTGCGGGCAGCCTCTTTACTAGGGGCGAATGGCACAGCAAGGGCCATCATCCCCAAACTTGCGTCCTTTTCCCAGAGATGAGGTTGAGGAGTAGGAGTTTTAAGTTCCTCATGGAAACCAGGGTTGAAGCATGCCCCAAATCACCAACTTCCCCCGTCACACCAGACACCCATGTGCACGCACACACCATCTGGGTCCGCCAGCACGGTAGGGTTAGAGGAGCAATCCATACCCCCAGCTTTTCTGAGCTCAGATGGACCGCCTGCCAAAGATGCACGGGGCTGCAATAGCAAGCCAGCCTCCAGGATGTCTGCACCACCAGCCTCAGAGATCAGAGCTGTAAGAACACCAGTTCCTGGAGTCAGCTATGGCGATGTCTGTGTAGATATGTGAGTAAACTGACCTTTCTCTTTGGCCATAACTGAGTGAAGAATGTCAGGAATACAGGCCACATATAATTATGATTAAATAAATTACTGGGTAATTAGTTATCTAATATCTCTCTTACCTGCTGGAACACAAATTCCTCTAAAAGAGAAACCATGTCTTTCTTATTCATCACTCTAGGCCTAGCAGAAGACCTTGCATGGCAAAAATCACTCAAACCAATTTTATTTTTGTTGATGAACAAATGGAGTCATTTCTTCTGATGGGGAACAGTGAAGGAAGAGTAACTGTGGAAGAAAAAGATCAGAGAGAGACCTGGAGCTCAGAGGAGAAATCTAGACCTTGGCCATCAAATAGGATCCTGCATTACGGATCGCATTTTGAACATTGGGATTGAACAGGATTACACAGGAAGAACGGGTAGAGTGAGACTCAGTAAACAAAAACATAGAAAGGATACTTTCAGTCTCATACAATAAATAAAAGAATAAAGAGATCTGGGGCAACCCAGGGGAGAGGCACATTCCTGGAGTATGTGGGACAGGTCAAAGTGGTTGAGGAAAGGGGAAGTGCACGGGGTGGTGCAGAAGAACCAAGACTGTGAGCGAAAGCAAGGGGTTAGAAGGATGAAAGGAGTGTGTGCATGTGTGTGGTGACTTATGAAATGCAGAGTGCCAGGCAGCAGGACCCAGAGCTGAGGCAGACATATGCTGTAGCAGGGTCTTAGATGGGCTATCAGGACGGAATGAGGAGAGCAGATTTAAAGGGGACATGACTGACAGCAGGGCCAAAGCTGAGACGGTGCGTTGAGATAAACAGTGGTTATAAGAGAGCTAGGATCCAGAACATGGGGTAACCCTTTTAACGATTTGGACAAATATGTCTTAAAAGACTGAATGAAGGAGGAAATCGGTCAAGCAATCAGTGCATCAGTTAATTCATGACACAACTTCTTTCAAGGAGATTACATAATTAAAAGAAAAAAGATGAAATTGATGAGTGTCTTAAGGATGAAAATGAACAATTTAGATATCTTAAACAAAAGAGACACAAGCGTTTTAAATTGTCATAAATACAATGTGAACTGCCGAAAAGAGCCCTCCTCCCCTTTTTAAAGCCATGAAACAAAGCAGTTTGGGAGAACTCCTGAGACCCTACACAAGAAGACACTCAAAAGCTTGAAACTGTATAGATCAAATTTAGTTTACTTGGTAACTTTTCAAATTTTATTTGTGAAATTTTTGATTTAATGGCTGAGACTACTGAATTTCATATTGTTGGGGACTGATCTGCCTGGCAATGGCAATTATAGCTCAGCCCTATGGGAAAGTCCATGTGCGCACGGTGGCATGCAGGATACTAAACCCACGGATTGGTTCTCTCTTGGGAAATCAGGCCTGCATTATACCTAGGCTGCTTTGTGACTCACTCTTGCTAAAATTCCCTCACCCTGAGTTGAGGCAGCAAATGCTTACTGCATATCTTTAAAGTAACTTCCTGAAGTCTGTGCTAATTCTCCCAAGGATTGAAGTGTAACCAGACCAACTACTTTTATTATTCCCTTGCATTTGTAACATTCTTTCCTTGTTAATCTGTAAGAAGTAATCTGTAATATCCTTTCCATTGCTACATGTAAAAAGTAATTACCTAAAGCAATCCTAAGTATAATGAATGAAAGCCTTCTTTGATGTATGCTATGAGAAAGCCGATAAAAGCCAGGCAAGGCAAGGATTGGGGCACTCTCCTCTTGGCACAACAGTGGTTGTGCCATTCCCTTTTCTTCCACAAGAATCAGTAGTCCATGTGAATTTGTCTCGTTTCTCAGCCTCAACGCCGTGGACACTGCGGGCGGTGTCCACATCACATATACAGTCAGATCCCTAAAATGATATCGAATCCAAGCTTCTAGTTATAATCCAAGCTCCTTTACTAAAAGGTACAACTGACCATAACCCTCTGTGGCTGTAAATGACTGTCATCATGACCTATAAGGAAACCAACCCCAAGGTGAAGTTACGTTCTTTGAGTTTGACTGGGCTTAGGCTCAGTCAAATGGGTATTTTGCTTTCATTAAGGTATTCATCTTTATCTCCAACATAGAGCCAGAAAATCCATCCTGCTCTAAAACTCGGGAAATGTTAAAATATAACACAGGCATCCAACTAGTGAGTGAAGGAACCAGATCAAAAAAGTCTTTAGTTTTATGAGCACTGCCATTGTGTCCATAACATTATCATTTTTAATTATATTTTATTGTTTATGATATTACAGTGGCTTCCACTTTTTGCCCCATTGCCTGCCTGTATCCAATACCCCCTAGGCAATCCCTACATCATTGTCTATGTCCTTGGGTCACACATATATATTCTTTTAAAATTAAATTAGAATAAACAAAAAAATAAATACTTAATTATCATCCTTCAAAGCTACTCAGGAATCTGGCCTGATTTCAGATATGAATATATTTTTACTTTATTAATATTGCGTCATAAAAATGAGCATTTATTATGCATAGCACTTCACAGCTTTGTTCTTTTGAGAAATTTTTAAACCTCCCTTAAAGTTATTTACTTAAGGCAGATGGCATTTTCTGCCCTTTCTTTTTAGTAAAAGGTTATTTGATCTAAGGTAATGAAAAGTATCCCCTTGAGGTTTGAAGTCTCATTTTTTAAATTGCTTGGTCAATAGTGTGTGCATGGTGGATATTTGATTGGCTGGTTTATTAGATTTGTTAATTAAACTATAAATTGAATACATTTACAACTCTAGCTAAGATTAATGAAAAATATGGTTGGTGAATGAATATAAACTGGAAATGAGCAGCCATGAAATCTCAATTTTTGAAACTTTCACTTTTAGAAACCAAAACTGTTTTAAAAGTTTAATTTGAATTCATAATGTACAACAGTGCTTGAGGCAATGAAGAGAAGAAGCACTAAATTATTCTTTAAATTAATATTTGTTGAATGGAAACTGTGAGATTATTTCTTTGCTACAACTGTTTTAAATGAAATTCTGAGGAATCTGATTAGTTTTAATTCAGGCTCCAAGATGAACAGAATATATAATACATACAAAACATATTACAAATTGTTCACAAGATTTAATTTTCAGGTAGAAAAGACACCTGTCTTGGAAGGGTCAGGTAATTTCTCATATAATTATTTCAAGCTAAATTAAACTAGAACCTAGGTTATAAACATGTATTAATCAGCATTAAGTACAATGGTTAATTTTACATGTCAACTGGCCTGGACAGCAGTTCCCAGATATATGGTCAAACATTATACTGGATGCTTCTGTAAGAGTGTTTTTGGAAGAGATTCACACTTAATTTGGTGAACTTTAAGTAAAGCAGATTGTCCTTTATAATGGGGTGGGCCCCATCTAATCAGTTGATGGCATGAGTAGAACAAAATGCTGACATACTGAAGAGAGATGTAATTCTTGAAAAAACTCTCTTCAGAATTTGTCTGTAACATTGGCTCTTCACGGCTCTGTGACAGACTGTCTTTAAAGTCACACTGGCACTGTTTCCTGAGTATCCAGCCTGCCACCCTCTTAGATTTTGACTCACCAAGCCTCCACAATCATATGAGTCAATTCCATAAGATAAGTATTTAAATGTATATAAAGTATTCAAGATATTTTCATACATATTATATTAGTTGTTATTAAAGCAGCCAGAGAGGTAGACCAGAAGGTTGTATCTTCAGGTTAAAGATGGAGAAAATAGGTCCTAAAAACCTGAATGTAATTTGTCTAAAGGAAGGATGCTCAGAATAGAATCAAGGTCTTCTGAACTGTTGATATGAGCCAATGAGGAGTGAAGGTGTCCTGGAAAGCAGCCAAGACCCAAGCCAAGCCAGCAGTCTAGTTCTGATGTTGGGTTCCAGTCCCATTTTTGCTATTAGATTATGAACTTTTTGGAAATATCTTTTAAACTGTATAGTCCAAAGGTTTTACATGATTCCTGGCAAACAGTAGACTCACAATAAATGTGTGAGGAATGAATGAATGAATGAATGAATATACTCCCTGTGTAACCATGGGAAACTCACTTAAACCTTCTAAGATTCAATTTCTCCAAAAAAGATTAGATAGTTTCAATTCTCAGTAAGTCTATAATTGGACCATCACTGAGGTTATTTCTTCCTCTCAAGTTCAGTGGCTCCTCTTGAATGTTATTACAGTGTTAAGATTATTTTCTAAATTCAAATATAAAGCAGTTTTGTTGTTAACAAGTTTATGCCTTCTAAATTTTGGAGTCATATTTCCATCATCAACAATAAATACTTAATGACTCATTTATTTGTTCATAACTATACTTTAAATTAATATTTAATAAATTCATGTGTAAGGTGAGGGAATATTTTTCTTTACTTATTCATTGTAATAATATTTCAAGACAGTTTTATTGGAGATTATGAAAATACATTTTAAGTAAATGTAGTATAAAAACTATACTTAGTTTCAATATTAGGAAACTCCAGTTTCAATTTCTGGTGAACAAGAATTATGACAATCAGATTGAGTGACAGAGTCATATCATACTTTTTAATATCCCTCAATTATGGAGCAAGATATTCAATATCATTTATAGATAACACTTTCAAAATATGCTTTGACAATAAGATATTATACCTAACCTTGGAACAATGTTCTCTAAGTCCTTTCTCAACTGCAAAATTTTATGAGGCTATGCTTCTCTAACTAAGCTATAAAGATTTCAGTTGATTAATACAGCAATTCTATTCATCTGAGGTCTACATCAGGAAGAAAGTTTAAATTAAAGTCTTTGTAAAAGGTATAGTAATATATTGCTGATATTGAAATCATGTAATGGTGACTTCGAGTGTTCAGAGCCTACTAAAGGCTGTTTAGAAAGTGACATATTCCTAGTAAATATCATGACTAATTTATTTCAGGTACTTATTCAGAGCCTGTTTATATCTATTTTACATGCAATTGAATCCCCAGTCCTGAAATAAAGTAGAAGAAAGAAATTAGGTGTAATAAGAGGACTGTGAGAGGTAGATATGTACAATGAGCAGTGAAATCAGATATTTTGACAGTAAATGAGGAAACTAAACACAATCCATTCAATTATCCTCAAAGTCACTATACTACCGCACAGCTACCTAATTGATGTTCATAATTATGATGCATAGACATGTGTGACTATATTATATAAGTGGTATGCGTATTTCCTTTTATAAATGTTGCAATTAAACATGGTTAAAATAAAAGGAGTTTTTGCTTGAAAAGCTTAACTTTCCGTTACTTCAGATATTCCCATTGTGGAATCTAATTCTCCAAGGAGGCATTTACCTAGAAATATATTTTTTTTATATATAACTAAGCCTTTAAAAATTCACCCCTGGAGAATTTTGAAAGCCAAGGGCTGTCATATAATTCAGTAGAATGTTGAGTTGGGGATTGTTCCAGCATGTGTTGAATTCCTAAGTGAAGGTGATGGATTTTATACAACCACATGACCTTCCATTGCTAGGAACAGGTTAACTTTTATCATCACAAGTAACTTCTTAGCTTTACTTTCCCCACTGAGGACCTGGTAAATTATTGTTAAATACAGAAATATGCAACCCTACTGAAGTTCCATGTGGATATAACACTGGCTCACTCACTGAAGGGTAGCCTGAATGATTCTGGTTAGCACAGATCCCTACTGCTCAAAATAACTCAGAATTGGATCTTAATAACAGAAGGAGCTACAGTCGTAACACAGAGCACTAACAAAAGTTCAAACATATTTTCAATGCCCTTCTCCAAACTTAGAGTCTCCTCTACTGCAGCTGCTGAGTGACTTGGCAATCCCGTACATCAGGGATCTCTAACTATTCAGTTCCTACACTTCGTCATCCATTGGAGCTTCTTCTCTACCTTAACCTCACACTTATATAGTCATGTTTTTAAACTGTTTATATTCATTACATTTTCAAAAGTTCCCTTTTCTAATTACAATGATTTTTCTAATTTACTTGCTTAAGTATACCTGCCACTATATTGTTTTAAAAGTTAATATATTATCTGACCCTTTAACATGTCCAGTTTCTCAATATCCATTAGTCACCCTCCTCTTGTCATTTTCCAACCCATTTGTCTGCCTTCCATATGCTTGTAACCTGAAGCTCTGCTTTGCAGGTGAAAATTCTCCAACTGGACAGAGTAATAGCACTATTAATTTATAATCTCCAGTCTAAACTGGGCCTTCAAATAGCTGTGATAGTAAGTTTCCCGAATAAACTTAATTTCCCAGTGTATCAGTTATCTATTACACAACCTAAAAAGAATCACACAATCTGAGAATCAGTCAGGAGTTGTCTCATCTAGGCCAGACCCAGCTGGGACAGTTGAGCTGTGACAAATCTGCTCCACTTATCTCATCTTCCTTCTAGAACCAGTGAGCCATCCTAGGCATGTTCTTATGGAATTAGTAGCAAAACAAGAGATCAAGCATCAATATGCAAGGCCTTTGAGGATCTAAGCTCAGAATTGGTTTATAATCACAGAAACCTCATTCTATTGGAGAAAGCAAGTCATATAGTCATACCCAAAGTCAGAAGGTAGGTATTTTATCTACATCTTCTGTGGGAATAACTGCAAAGTTACATGACAAAGAGTGCGAATACAGGAAGCAGTGAGAAGTCCGAGACAGTAATTCTTAATTAAATACGCAGCACCTTTTGCCTCTCCATTCATCCATTCTTTTACTCTTCTGCTAAAATGTAGGACTCATTCTTTCTATTCCCATGGGCTTTGGAGCTCATTCATCTCACCTGCTGGTGCACTTTGTTCTCTTACCTTATTTGTCTCTCTGTGAGAAAGTCCAAAGGTAGGGAAGATGGTTGTTCTATGCGTGACATAGGCCACAGCTTAGTAACTCTGAAATTCACTGAGCGTTTCCTTCCTCTGTGTATGGTTTTTGACCTTGGCAGATTTCCTTCTTGGTCATAAGATAGCTTCCGGCATCAGCTAGAGAAACATGTTTCCTTATTATTTTCATCAGGAAAGATGGAGAGCCTCTCTTACAACCAAATGATAAACGTTCTCTTCAGTTTGATTGGAAAAATAAGATTATATGCCCAATCCTGGACCATTAACAGTCATCAAAGAATTATGATACATTGATTGGCTTAAGTCTGGATTCCTAAACCATTAGAGATAAGTAAAGAATGTGGATTATCACAATTTGCTTTGAATATTTTTGCCTGGAGCTGAGAATACAGTCAGTATCTCCCAAGGCACATGGGATGTTAGGGGTGTTGAAAGAACAAAGTCAAGGACAAGAAGCTGAGGATGCTGGTTGGACAACCTGGTTTCTGCCCACACTGCTTATTCCATTCTTTATTCTAAGGTCCATTTACCAAATCCAAATACCAGAATTTCGTCCTTGTCTTTCTATAATTCTCAGCAGCATTCACGTAGTTAACACTATTATCATTACCATGAGTCTATTCTTTCAGTTCATGTGAAAATGTACTAGTTTTACTTCCTCCTCTGGTTAGTTCTTTTCCATTTCCTTAGCTATCTCTCCCTTACCACAAAGGCTTGTAATTTTCCAAGGCTTGGACCTAAGGTTCTCAATCTTTATATTCCGCAGCTGTTCCCTAGATTTTGATTATATATATATATATGACATTATTTAACATCCAGTTCTCCTACTTGAAGTTTCATGAAGGCAGAATGCAGAAACTGCTGTGTTGCCAATGCTGGGCGGAGTCCTTATACATAGCAGCCAGTGAACATATACTTGTAGAATAACAAAAATTACCAGTTTAGCAAATATTTGTATTTAATAATATAAAGATGATGATATTACTATAATCTTTTTTAATCTCAGATGTCCATTTCTGCCATTTAGAGTAAGCTAACATTCTACTGTACAGCTAGATATTAAAGAAAACAAACAAACGCCAACAAAAGTCTGGTTGAAAAAGGGAAGCTTTGAAGAGAGCCGCCCGGTAGGAGGCCAAGATTAGAGAGAGAAGAGAATCTCAAGAGAAGTGAACTGACATTCTCTGAGCTACTTTTTCTCTTAAATCATTTGCCAATTTTAGGCATAGGACAAGAGGCATGAAACCAGGCAGAAAAACTGCATTTAAGAGTCGGAGAATTCAGTAAACATCTGGACAATCTCACAGAAACCAAAGAATGTCTGGGGTGTTTCCTCCCGACACTAACCAATCTCTGGTTTTCCAACACCAGCTGGTATCCACTAACTCACTCGGTTGTGACAGTAACCGTCTGCAGTCATCTCAGACCCACGGATGGAGGGCTTGGTCCCGCAGCACTGTCTGCACTTCCTATGCCAGCCTTGAATGAGTTTCCCAGGCTCTTCATCTTTCCTCCCAGCTGACGACAAATTCATGGCCTCTCACAACTCCATCTGCAGTTCAACGATTTAGTCAATGACTCCTAGGACTCAGAAAAACACTTAACTTAGGTTTACTGTTTATTATAAAGGGTACAACTTAGGAATAGTCAAGTGGAAGAATGGCTTAGGGTAAAGTATGGGGGGAGGAGAACAGAACTCTCTTCAGGTGTCCCAGCGTCAACTGAACCCCATTGTTTAGGGGTCATTCATGATGCATACTCTCAAATGACTTTCCTTATTTTTCCATGGATTTGGACATGCAATCTTTGGGGGTGATCTGAAAATTTTTACCCATTGGATTTATGCAGAAATACCATCACATGATCAAACCAAAGTGAATAGGGTACTATGTATCCACAGAAGATGTTAATTATTTATTAAGATATTTACTGAAATCCAAAAATGCAAATTCTCCAGCAAGTTAAACATAAATGGACTTGTAACTTGAGAGGTTCACAAGGAGTCATTTATCTTCAAACCAAGATCTTGGTAGTGTTCAGAAAGCTGTTTTGAACATCTGAGGATCTAAAATTATAAATGAAAAGATAGGGCCCAAAAATAAAATAGCAAAGCATACTAAAGCATTTGTTTATGGAATAAAAACCTCAATGTCCATTTCCAGAAAAATTATAGAAACAGTAACTATCTTGGATAGAACATAATAAGCATCCATTAAATGCACAGGTGAGCTCACAAAAAAAAGTCAGAAAGATCCCAAGGGATCAACAGAAAACAACTCCCTGGAAAATTAGCCATTATTGGCCTGGGTTCAAATTTAGAGCATTGATCTTATTAGTAAAATTTACTAACAGAGGGTCTAACAAAAATGCGTTTTAGAACTAATGCTATTTTTAGAGTTCCAGATACAAACACAAAGGTTTTCAGGAGAGATGGTCCCTTAAACCAGGTGAAAAGTATTGCTACTTAGAAAGTTCTACTTAAAATGAGCACATCCTCATCCTCCACCAGCATCAACAAAAAAACAAAGAAAGCATTATATTTGGAAACAATGTGCTCCCCTGAGTAAATTCTTTCACTTGCTGTTTCTTCTGTGCTCACCTCAAGTGAGAAAGCTGTTTTTGTCCATGTTCCTTTCAATCCTCAGTTACATTGGCTGTTCATTTCTCTAACTGCAGGAGATAATATTTAACCATACCCTCAAGTCTTAACATAGTTGTGATGTAGAAGACAGGACTATGGAAGGAAATAGAGATGTAGTCTTTTAAAATCCAACCTCATTTAATAATTTACCCACTAGGAATGCATTTTAACTACCATATTTTTCAGACTATAAGATGCACCTAGGTTTTAGAGGAGGAAAATAGGAAAAAAAATTAAAGCAAAAAAATGTGTTTTAAAATATTTTACCTGCTCCTGCTTCCTGTGACCCCACTTTACCGCCGCCCTCCCCCCACCCCCACAGCAAGCCAGGTAAGCTACATTCGGACTATGACACACCCCTATTTTCCTCCCAAATTTGGGGGGGAGTGCATCTTATAGTCTGAAAAATACAGTAATAGGATAAAAGTTAAGCAGTTACATAATTCCAGAGGAAAAACAGTTTATAAATAGCTTTTGGCAACTTTTAAAAGATCCTTTTTTGTGATTATGTCACAGATTTTTTACATATTCAGTGTGACCTCCTGTACTTTCTTTATGCAAATATAGGTAAAATGATAATGCATTACATGTCTCAGAAACCTGAAGGACTGCAGAAATCTGAAATTGTTTTTCCTCAGTAATCAGAAGGGTAAATTGCTTCTCACGTAATTTAAGTTCAAAGTGTGTTTTATGTATTCAATTTCCTCAAACGTCAGAAATCCCTATTTGGACTTCTTTTTACCAAAATAAATAATTTCCTGACTGACAAATTGGTATTCTTGTTACTGACTGAAATTTTTCTTAATAAAGGCATATGCAAATCCTCTGTATATTCACCTGCCCTTATGAATAACAAATATAATTGCCCGAAAACAATAGTCCTGGATGTCGCCTAAAGCAAGAAAACCTGGTAACTAACTGTCAGAGCACAGAGGGCTCTTTGCAGTGAAGCCCCTTCTTTGCCTTATGGGTGGTGTTCTTTACCTCATGATTCTAAAGGTCACCCCAAAGACATTCCAGAATATTCCAAAAAGCAAGACAGAAAGTTCTGTCTCCTTGAGCACTTTCCCTGGAGATAATCTGTTTACAGAACAGTCAGTCACCTTAGTATTATTCCAGAGGTATGTAGGATAGAATTCAAAATTTAAAATCAATTCTGTGAACAGATTTTTTAGTTTCAGCTTTTACTTGTAGGACACTGGAAAAAAGACTTCTGACAGTAATAAGCATGACAGAGAATTCTATACTTCAAATGACATGAGAGAAAAATATCGGATATAGTTAATGAGTGAAAGAACAAATGTCTGGATTTCTTGACATAAATGTCAAAAGTTACTTTTTATGTATGCAAACAGTTACATCATGTTTTCCAGACCCAGAGCGGGGCGCTGAAGGAATCAAAGGTGAGGAAGACAGTGAGTGCTCTCGGGGAACTCACAGATGGGAGCAGAAAGAGAACGCTGTGAACCTTTGCTTTGGAATAATAGCGATTGGTTTTTCTTTTGGCTCCTCTCCAGGTTCTGCAAGAAGTGCACTGCTTGGAAGAATAGTCATGCTTTATGTTCTGCATCTTAGCAGTAGCTTGAAGCAGAAATTGGTTTTACAAAGTGTTGTTATTAAATATGAAGTGGCCAGAGTAATTTGTGTTTTCTATTTTTAAGTCATAGGAAAGTGACAAATGGCAAGTGAAAAGTTCTGCAATGACTCCCTGATGCCAAAATAGCTATTTGATTTTGTACCAAGAAATTATATATATATATATATATATATATATATACCAGACAATTCTCTTCAGGCTGGGAGGTTGGAAGAATAATACCAAGTCACTTATTACTCATTATGGCACTTACATAACCCCATCTATTTTATTACCTCCAAGTGTAGCTATAGTTTTTTATGCTCAGTAGGTGAAATCGTTGAAATGCTTTTCTTGCATTCCGCAGAGTTCCCATACCTCAGGCCACAGTTCCAGAACTCTGTCCTCATGACCAAGCGAAATCCACAGTGGTCCTACTCTGAGCGCCTGCACAATTCAGTCTGATCATCCACTCTCAAACTTCGGTGTAGTCACCCTGCATGGTTCTCCAGCAGCCAAGCTAACTGCCGTGAGAACAGAGCTCATAGCTTTATAACTCCTCTGCACCTGGAATAGCCCCGAGAAAAAATGCATTCTCATTAATGCTAGTTGAACTTTATTCTTCAACAGAGTTTCTAAATTATACCTAGTTAAGAGAAAACCCTTACATCTTATCAGAAAATAGTTTTTCCACGTTATTTAATAACCCTAAGCGCAAAGACCTTGATTCTTTTTTTTTTTCTTCTAAGCACCAAGCACAGTGCCAGACAGTAGAAATTTAATAAAGTTTATTTGTTGGCTCAGAGATAGACAATAAGTAACAGAATAAAATGCTGTTAAAGATGTGTAAATGACTGTGTATCTAGCAGGATTCGACATTTTCAAGGTAAAGGGTAGTCTCAGTTTGCTCAGCTAAGTAAACCTATACCTGAAGAATCCTTGTATACCTTGTGGTGGTCAACAGCCACCGTACAAGAGGAATTAGAAATTCTGTCTATTTAGTGCCTTTGCCTTGAGCATCATCATGGTATTAACATGTAGTGGACAATGATATACGGAATCAATGAGCCACAGTCTCTAGGATCAGACTAGAGAAACTGAAATCTGCTCAAGAGGTGGTTTTCAGGAAGTAAAGTAAATGAACATATCAGCACCAACTATTAGTAGTATTTATTCTCAAAATGCAAAAAGAAAGAATAGGGGTGAGGTTGAGCAGGAAAGGGGAACTCTGGTTTTGTTGGAAGTCTTTCATATTGATTCAGTTTTCCCAACAAAATAAGCAAGAGTGTATTTATAGCTACCAGCGATTCACTCTTCACTGACTCAACTTGAATCTTTTCTATACTATGACATTGACATTATAAGAGCCACAGAAGATGAACCAATGACTCCATAGGCATTTTAACTTCATATTTAAATCTGTTCCAATCTCATAATCATGTTCTTAAAAAACACACACTTAATGTGTTTTCATTACTATTTTATATTTTGCCTTCTCTGATAGCACTTATCCATTCTCTAAAAGTTTGAGCATGCACAGCTTATTCTTCCATCAGAATGATTAAAGAAAATGTAATATTTTATTTGACATGGTAAGTTAGTAGTGTGTTTTAGAATGACAGAAAGTCTTTATTTCAAAACTTTTATACCCAGCATCCTTTCTTTTTCAGGGGAATTACATTTTTTTTAAAAGGATTTTGGTGTACCATGAGGTAAGGTCACTGACACTAATACCTAACCGTTGGCCCTTTAAGAAAGATTTTGCTTGTCCTTAAGTAGTATCTTAAATGAAGATTCTTGCTTGGACTAATGCCACACAGATTGAAACCCTGCCCAACTCTGCCATTCAGATTTTTCAGTCTATGTATTTCCCATTCTTTAATGCATCCAGTATTATTAGCCAGAGGTATTATTTAACTCATATTCAGATCATGCCGTTCCTCTGCTCAAAGCCAGTAGCTTCTCATTGCACTCAGAATAAAGGTTGAAATCGTTATAATTTGCTGCCAAGACCATGGAGTCGTTTTGCCCACTACTCCTTTCTGTCTTCATCTCCTACTTCTGTCCTCCTAGCCTACTCCTTCCAGCATCCTGTTCCTTGCATATGTCTATCCCTCTCTCATCTCAGGGCCTTTCCACTCCCTGCTGCCTCTCCCTGGAATGCTCTTTGCCCAGATATCTGCAAATCTTCTCCCTCATTTTCACCAGGCTCTCCCCAAATGACAACTTATCCTGGTTACCATATAAACCTGCAATACCCCCTCCCAACACTCTACTTCCCCTTCTTTGCTTTATTTTTCTCTGTAGAATTTATTACTAAGTGATTCTGTAATATATCATTTACATGTCTATTGTTTATTATCTTCCTCCCCCACTAAAACATAAGGTCCCCCAAAGTGAGGACTTTTGGTCTCTTCTGTTTACCACTATGCCTTCAGTATCTGTAAGAGTCCCTGGACATGGTTTGAGCTCAATAAATATTTGTTGGGTGAATAAATTCACTGTTATAAATAGAAACACTTATTAATTCTTGTGAAACTCTAACATGCAGATGTAGCATGACATTTCCCACTGAAATCAGCTCCCTACAAATTCTATCTACATGAAGTATAACCCAGTTATCTGTCATTAAAGAACCACACCATTCAAATACAATGAAAGCGCACACATGAAGGCCAACTTGTTACATGTCTAAATATGTAAGAGTCATTAGACAAGCTAATGGTGTTAACATACAACATGCTTTTCTACCTTAATAAATACGCCTCCTAATGATAAAATCTTCAGGCTAGATGTTTAGAAAACTACTTTTTAATGATTATTTGAAAATTCATTTCTATGTCCTTTTGATTTTTTTGATGTGTATATATGTGTGTATATGTATGTGTGAGATAGAGCAAGATAGAGAGAGAGAGAGAGAAAAGGATTAGTTTGTTTTGCTAAGAACTGAAAGGGGAAAGTTTGAGGTGTGGACTTTTTGAAGATGGTATGATAACCTCATCTATAAAAGATGTAGCAAACTTGGTCCTGACAGAATCAAATTCTGAGTGTCTTTTCACAGCCTTCGCTGTGTAAGGAAACTAAACTAGAAACTGGTATCAAAAGTACCTTCAGTATAATACAGCAGCTTGTTATGCTCTTCTACTAAAATAAACACTGTAAAATAATTTACAGAAACCAATATGTAAGTGTAAAAGAATGGAAAAAAGGTTTACTTCATATGAGAGAGAAGTCTTAGTTCCCTTGGGAAATAACCCGCAGAGGACATGACCTAACCCCAAAGGACCAGGAAATCCTGGTGCAAAAACAAGACATAAATATATAAATAATTCACCCAAAAATATAATTCCAGGACAAGTAATACATAAGGCATATCAGTGTACTTCAAGTTGTATTTACAAATCCTGAAATAAATGTAAAAAGCAGAGCTCAAAATATTCGCTTTAACAAGGAAGATAACAATAGTAGATATAATTTTATATCACTTATTTTGTGCCAGGCATTGCTCTAAGTGCTTTTTTATGTGAACTCATTTAATGCTAAAAGCAATTACATGAGAAAGGCACTAGTATTATCCTCAACTTAAAGATGAGGAAAATGAGCCACTTACATGTAGTTCAAGTCTCTTGCCCACGTCAGTGGAGTTAATATTTGAATTCAGGCAGTCTTCTTTAGAGTTCTTGCTCTTGGCTACTACCACTCTATATGGTGCATTTCACCTGAAAAATCACAGTCAAAATAATAAGCGTGCCTTACTTGTGAAAAGTGATCTATGATGCATAAGATGCCACTTTATGTTCATTAATTTATTGCAGGCTTACAGCTACTCTATGAGTTATACATGACCATATGATTCCTATGTTACAGGTAAGAATTTTTAAAAGGTTTTGCTTTTCAGATAAGCAAAGGCAAGAAAAAAATATTCCATATGCAAAGGAAAAATAAAGGGTGTGTAGGATGAACAAAGTAATGAGATCTCTGTCCTTAATCTCCTAAAGGCATCATTTGGGCAGAGCTCCTACCACAATTAATACTTTCCAGAGTACCCTATAAATACTCAACTGGAAAACAATCTTCTAACAAGTGTCTCACACAGATGTACACAGTTCCCTAATTTTGTAAGGACACTGTCCTATGAATAGAATAATTCTCCTGTTAAACAAAAATATTGTTAGTCTGAAAGAGGATTCCCTGAAGTACTGTATATTATACTTTCAACCAAAATGGTGTCACTGAAAAGAGGAAATGTCTGCCCCCAAATAAATTCAACTTTTTATCTTAGATTTGCCAAGCCTATTAAAGCTTTCATATGAGAATCTTCACATTGCAACAGTTACAACTGTTATTCAATAATAACTAACATTGAGTCCATGCTTCCTCTGTGTCGGCATCTGTGCTAAGAGCTTTAAATGCATAATCTCATTCAATCCTCAGGACAATGGGAGATGAGAAACATTAGCTGTCCTCATTTAATAGATAAGGAAACCAAGTCTTAGAGAAGTTAATTTCCCTGAGGTCACACTCAGTACGTATTATGGGCACTACGATACAAATTCCCCTGCCTGATAGGCCATGCCATCCTATTACCTATTTTAAAAGTATCTGAGGTTATTTGCTGTACAACAAAGTGGGAAAATAACTACAGGAGTTATAAATTAAAAAAAAAAAGAATGAACAGTGAGCTCTTATAGTAACTAAAGCGTGGAAAGTGTGAATATAAGGTGAGTCACCTCTTATCCAGCTATATTTAGTTAAACCATGTGACATGGCCATTTTTTTAGGTCACAAATAAATACTGTTAACTATATATAGTAAAACAGTGATCAGAGTGGAATAAGAGGATCTGACCTCTAAGTCAAAGATGGCATTGTTTTAAATTCAGCTGGGGATTATAAACTTGCATTAAAAATGGCTAGAGTCTGGAATGAAAAAAGGCTTTCTGGTGGGGAATTTTGCTGCCTTTGGCCTCGACATTCATTCCCTTCTGTATGAAACAACAAACAAAATTCGCTTTGGGAGATCTGTTCTTCCTTGGATACGGTCTGGTGGGGCAGTCCACGAAGATGCTTTGCTGTCTTCCCAGGTCAAACACGGCACGTGATTCGAGCCAGACCAATCATACGTTTGAAAGCACTGAAATTGATGTGTTGCTGCCCCTCCAAAGATAGAAGAAAATGTGTTTCTGCCGAAGTTTCTCTAGTTCCTGACCTTTTGAAGCTTGGTTGTTAACAACCTCTCTTTCCATTACTTAAACTCCCTCATAATCAGAACAATGTTATCTTTATGATTAATTAGAATGAGTCTAAATCTGGTTCATCCCATTAAATGCTGTTAATGTCATTGAGTTCCAGTTAATTCTGATAAACTAAAATCAATTTCTGTTGCATGCAATCAAAGAATCGTAACAGATCATTCACTTTAGTAAGACAGAGCTTGTGGACTATGGTAATTATCAAGACTTTGGGTTGTAGTAGGACAAAAATCAGGGTAAGAAGAGGTAACAGGTAAATTTATGATACAAGCAAGATTTTGATCATTTGGAACAGGCTGGTGGAAGACTTTATAGGTGGATGTCGTTATCGATGTTCTAGCTTCTGTGTTGGTGATGGGTGGTTGGGTGTTTATAAGAGAGAAACAAATAAAGACTTTCTATAGGCTGATGATGCAAATGTGTCACGAAACAAGAATTGTGATTATCCTAATTTTGTGTACTTCAGGTAAAAAAATGTTCTTTTAAGAGGTAAAAATTTTAAATAAAATTTAAGTTAGGAAACCACTGAAAACAGAAACATAACTTGCTGTTCAACTAACCCCTCCAAGGACTTTTTAAGACAAATATTGTAATTGTAGCACCTAAAGGAGAAAAACTTAAAAGGAGTTTATTCCATAAGGTGTTTGATAACATTTAAGATCAAAGTAATTTAGCAGTGGAAACTTGAAAAATAAATATTGAATTAAATTAGATTCATTGAGTTTACTTTCTGATCTTTCTATTCTTCTAGGTCATGATCTTTAATTTAAAAATAAAATGCATTTTAGCAATCATTTCAAAGGGTTATTGCCAAAAATCTCATGTTCTTCACTTTGCATAATTAGTCTTAACATAGTGTTATCCTTACAGAAGCTTAACTTGCTATTTTAGAAAAAATGTGTTATACAAACAGTGAATCTGATAGAAAGAAACAGTGAGGAGTGAATGATTGTAACAGAACCACTGGGTTCTGTTGCTCTGGGTTCTATTACCCGCCGCCGAAAAGAACCATGACTCTCAATGCCAGAGTCTTATGAAAAAGGAACCGTTTATTCAAAAGTTATACAGATTTAGAGTAATGGCGGAATTCTGCCACGAATTCTCACTCCCTTTAGAAACAAACACCCACAAACACACAGTCCCACCATCCCTTGCCAAACCAGGACAGTCAGAGGTAACGTCTCTCAGGAAAAGAAATAGAAGTCCATAGCTTGGTTGGGCAGATTCCCCTCTGTATTGTTTTTTTTTTTTCAGTCATCTGTGCTTGCTAGGCTCCTGCTGTTAATCTAAAACTGCATCTCCATGGTCAGCCGGTGGGGGTCATCCTGCATCCTTTCAAATTGCATGGACAAGACCCTGCAGGACTGCTACATCCTGCGTTTCTGCTCTGTTCTAAGCTGTATGGTCAAGAGAGCAAGAGAGAGAGCCTCTCATGGCTCTCCTACTTTCCTTCTCATGTGGTCTAGAGCTCCAGCATGGCTGCTGTGCTTGGGTTTAAATCCCAGTGCAGATCTTCCTCGTAACCCCATTTCCTACTCCTCCTACAAAGGGTTACACCTGACAGCACTCTGGTTTCTTCTGCCCTTCTAGTCAGCTGCCATTGTTAGTTAGTCCAGGCAAGCATGGCCCCGTGCAGCAGGACCGTCTCCAAGCTGCTCTCTCAGGCACAGTAGCCGGGGAACCGCCTTCTGGCTGCGCCATGGGTTAGAGTCACGCCCATCTCCCTGGCTCTGAGCATGGCAGGCAAACTATTTAGCATTACTCAAACACTGGCTAATTTCTTTAGATACGCAAAGTAACTCTCAATGGCCCTGTTCTACTTCCCCTTCCCCCAGCCATGTTAGTGGGGAGAACTTCTCCGTTTGGGGGATCCAATATCCCCTGTCACATGATCACTATCTGAGTATCTCCAAGACACAAAAATACGAAGTAAAATGTTAAAGGCGGCAAAAAGACAGATTTCTTTAGAGGCTAACACTGTTGAGCATTCATCATAATTCCAATAAAGGTCTTGACTAAAATTCTAAGAAAAAATACTCTAAAAAATATATTGTGTCAACTTTAAAAACTTACGTTGTTTAGCAAATATGCAGCTATAGTAGTTAGAGAATGCCTAGGTCATAAATAGTATGGATAGTTAGTAGAAGAAAAGCTATAATGTACAAGGATTCCAAAGCCCAATGTTTTGTACATACCTGTACATATGTCTATGTGATCACTTATAGACCAGTTAAATATAAGCTACACATTAAAGGCATAGAAACATCAAATATTAGAGCTTAAAAGAATTTGTGTGTTCTTTTAGTTTAACTCCCTCATTTCCTTATTTTAAGACAATAATCTATGTGAAAATTCTCTGTGGACTCATAGTTTTGCTATTATTTTAAAAGATGAAAATTCTAACTTGCTACATCACACAGCTAGTTAGTGGTCATCCTCAAAATGAAACTGAGTTTTCCTAACAGTCTGATGCTCTTCTGAAAAATGTATTACACAACAATTCTATACCAAGAGGTACAGATAGAGTTAAGAAAGACAAGATCCCCAGAAGACAGTAAGCAAGCAAACAGAAATAACAAAAATCAGTAATTTAAATAACACACGTTTTTAAAATGTTAAAATTGGGCAAAATAGTAGAAAATAGCCTAATGGAGATGAAGATATCAAACAGGGTATTTGGGGAAGATATCTCTGAGAATTTCACGCTGGGATATGAGTCATGAAAAGGATCAGCTGTAACAATGTTGTGAATGAGGAAAATGCCCAAGGCAACACCATGCATCTTTTCACTGTGGAACAAAGTATAAGATAACATCCCAGGAGAACCTTACCTTTGATCCTAAAAGTCAAGTTCTTTCCATTATACCATATTGCTTACATTTGACAATGTAAGTAATTCTGTGTAAGTGTTTTGGGGAGTTTCTCATCAAATCTCCCCAAAAGGGAGAGAGCACATATATATTTAACCAGAAATTGCACAGAATTGTACAGCTTTGTAAAATGATTTTGAGCACATTATTTTATTTGATGTTTACAATAGTCCTATGTGCAAGGTAATTATTATTGGGAGAAATCCATGGTGGAAAAAAATGAACACAGGTTTTGAAATCAGGGTTTAAAACCTGGTCCTACCATTTATCAAATTTAATCCTTGAGCATATAATTGAAACTCTCTGGAGTCGGGTCTCTTTATTGGTCAAATGAAGATGAGTGTACTTTTTTTTTTATAGTTTGCGTACATTAGCTAACTTCAACATAGATTGAATTCATTTAGTTAGCAATGGTGGAAACGGGAGACCAAATGCAGTAGACTCAATTCAGCCTACCCTTTCCATACTTGCCATTTTCAGTTTATACTGTAATTACTCTTCAATCTCATAATTTCTGAACACAAACTCATATGTTAGGGGAAAAAGAAGTTGAGAAGAATTTATATGCACTGATTAATTTTTCAAATATAAGACTGTAAAAGGCAAATTAATTTCTTGCTTCCTTATTATGCTAGCTAAGGCTTATCATTTCATACACATGTCAAACACTAATTGACGGAACTTTGAAAGAGGAAGGGAAAGAACAGTATCTCACTTTGAAATATCTTTGAGAACTGAAAATTAAAATGAACATAAGATAATCGGGGGTGGAGGGAAGCTCGCACACTCTTCATATTAAACCAAGAGCTCACAAAAGACAGCAATTCAAACCTCCCACCTGCTTGGCAATTTGAGAAGAAAGATAACTTACTAATTTGCTTTTTGGTTAATGCTAACGTCTTTGATGATAAGTGAGCATCTGTTTACTTGTTTTCATTCAGTAATCTTGTGTTTGCTTTATTTTCCAACAATAAACTCAAAACAAGTTGGATGTGTATTTTTAATACAGCTAATTAGGCAGCAGGCAGCTTAGGAAGCTTCTCTGCATAGCACATTTGCAGTTAGGTAATTTCTCCAGGGAGGAGTGGGAGGAGCCCTGGGTCTTTTAAAATTCCAAATAGATCTTTATTATTATCATCAGGTCTTTTTTTTTCCTTAACAAAGTTAACTTCTTTAAATGCCACTGAGAAAGAACTAGGGTCCTCTTGAAAATGGATGCCGGTTTCATGGTCGTGAGTTCAAGATCATAGATCCCTGGCCAGAAACTACACTACATTTCCACCCAAATGCTAGCAAAATACATGTCATTACATACAATGGGGAACTGCCCAAAGTGTGAAGAGTTCAAGGTAATTCTTCACACCACAGAAAATGGAAAGTCGATTTAAGAAGCCCGCCCCTCTGGATGCTCAGTGGAGGCAGCACGTTGACTTAATTGGATAAGGGACCAAATTTCTGTGACTATAGAATACCCAGGCACTCAAACCTTCCAAGCTTTGGAGAAATCATTAATTGCCGCAAGGTTTTATTACTGGCCTATTGTTTCCATCTCCCTTTTATTAAGGCCACGGAAAGGCTGCAGTGAAATAATGGTACCCCTGTTGCCTCAAATTATCAGTGTGTCCCTAGTGTGCCTTTCCGTCAGAATGTGCGTCAGCCTTGGGTGAGGCAAAAGGCTCTTACTGGTGCCTCCCATCAGGAATCAAAGATTCCTAGAACGCCAGAGGTTTATAAAGCTGAAGGCTACATCCTTGTACCATCCCACTTTATGTCCACACCTGTGTGATTTCTTCTAGGATCATTGTCATTGTTCTTTAATGTAGAGCAATTAGCTGAGAAGGCTAGTCCAAATCAGCTCAAGTGTGAAGGATTCACCGATCTCAAGGAAACACAATGTTATAACTCCAGTAACATAATTACACCAGCAAATAACTGTGAAAACTCTTAGGCCGGGGTTTTTGACTAAAATCAGCTTTTCATTTATTGTCTGTATGAATTCAATAAAAATTGATTGAAAACAGTTTTTTTTCAGGAGGATACTCTTTCATGTCTCCCATTCCAAATTAAAAGTTATCTAGTCACAAAAGAACCAGTGTCCTGATAAAAAAAAATGTAAAGATAAATCATAGATGAATCCAAGAAGAACCATCACAAGTTCTGCAATAGTAAAAACTAAGATTTTACTGTAATAAAAACAGGATGCAGTTACCCTTTTAATATCATTTAATATATGTAAAACCCTTCTGTAAATGTGTTCAATACATTAGTATATAAAATAATCTGTGGCTGAAGGAGAAAGATAAACAGTAAGAATATTAGATAGTGTTAAGTGTAATGCAAATAAGAAAAGCAAGGAGAGGAGATGGGAATTGAGAGTGCTTGAATACACAGGTTCTAATTTTAGAAGGTCTGCTCAGGGAGGCCTTAGAGAAGGTGACTGTGATCTAGCCTTAGAGGAAGTCAGGAGGGGATCACGCTGGGTTAAGAGCTTTCCAGCAGAGGAAAGGCGATTGTAAAGTCCCCACAGTGTAAATTCTGGTGGTTTTGAAAAATATCAGAGGATTAATGTGTTTACAGCAGATTCAGCAATGCAGAGCACAGGGAAAACGAGGACAGTGGCAGTTCCAGTGGGGAAAGGCAGAGACCATCAGAAAGGACGTGGAAAGACTCTGGTTTTCACTCTTTGTGAAATTGGGAGCCACAGGAAGGTTTTGAGTAAATAAGGGACATATTCCAACATACTTTTGAAAGCATCTTTTGGCTGAGAACACATTATAGGGAGGCGGGGATAGAAGCACAGTGACGGGGGCAGGAGAGGGCGGTGCCGTTTATATCCATCAAGGGAAGGCGTGCTGCGGTGGTTTGAACCAGAGAAGCACAGACTTCCACGACACCCACTTCGACCTCTTTCAGCCTCAAGCATTTCGTCCTCCCTATATAACAAGATGTTTGTGCTGTGTTATTGATAGGGGACTCAAGAGTTGGAACATTCCAGTTTGAAATAAAAAGTTATAAGCCTAGCAAGTAAGGTATATGTTAAAGCCTTTGTTTCAGAAATTACAGATGAGGCCCATCCTGGCTCCTGCAAAAACAGCCGACTGACCTCCTGGGGCACTGCTAAAGATTACCGCCTGGGGACAAGTGGAGGCATCTGGGCCTTTGTGTTCCAGGGAGAGACAGACTACCACCTGCCCCTGGGAACAGCTAACTGCCCAGGATGGGAATGTTGCAGCATTGCTCACCTAATCCCCTGAACTTCAAAGCCCTCACACCACACCTTGTTTATTCCCTGGTATAAAAACGTTGGCTTGAAAAGCAAAGACAGGATGGTCTGTTAGGGTATGAACCCACCATCTTCGGCCATCTGAATAAAGCTCCATAAAGATTCAATCACTGTCATTGCTTATTGGGTTTGGTAGTGACAGGCAGCCCGAATACCGGTCTCTTTTCCAGTTACATTATCATGTATCTTTTTTATAATATTTCTCTCTCAACAGATTGTAAGCCCCTGAAAGGGACCTCATCTCATTCATTTTGTATCTTCAGAGCTTAGCATTCTGCCAAGCATTGTAAGGTACACCATAAACATTTGTTGAATATACCAGTTAAAATTCATCTCAATGAACAATGTTTATATTTTTCAGTTCAGAATAATTTTTAATATGAAATTGAGAGGTTAAAAAAGACAAGAAGGGGTTAAATATTACTAAGGCAGCCAGAATTGATAAGCTATGAGACAGTAAAAAAAAAGAACGTATTTTGTGCATTACCCCACTGCGAAGTAATTTGTCATTTAATGGTAATCTTTGGCTCTTTACTAATACCGTATCTTTTCAACAAAAGTATAAAGAGTTTTACGTTCTTTAAGTTTGTTTATTGAAGAAAGAATGCCAAACTCTTCAAAATCCTCATCAGTGAGAAAGATGATAGTGTTTTTAGAAGTACTTATTTAGGAGAGAAAAAAGCCATGGATTCCATAGAATGGAGTTGCATTACAGCCAATATAAATATAATATAGAAGTATAGAATTACATTAGGGATCACAGGGGTCTCCGAGCCGAGGAGAAGCTGCATGAGTATAGGACTGCTGGATCTGGATTGAAAAATGGTTCATGGGTCACAAAGATAATAAAAATGCCAAACTTCCCATCAAAAATGATTAAAAAGATGAATTGTAAAATAATGTTTTTTACACCTTATTTATATCTTGAATAGGAATATGGAAAATAATATTAATTTCTCTTTTAGAATAATTAGCCTTTTCTGGTCATAAAACTAATATACATTCCTTATAATAGTGGGAAAGAGATACAGGGTCCAGCAGAAGTAACGCCTGTGTGAGTGTGGTTGGTAGGTCACAACACGGGTGTGATAATTTATAGTTTTAATTTTAACATTTCACCTGAAATGTCATATAGTGTGCTTGAGTGTGATATTGCTATGTTACAGAATCATGTAGTTATAATTTTGGAATAAAAGATTTTGTAAAAAGAAGGGGGTATTATTTGTGCTGGACTCTGTACATTTTAATTAAAAATCACATAATTTTTTTTGCCAAAAATGTTTTTTCTATTAACATTTTGGTATATGTCTAATCTTTTTGCAGTGTAAAAATCTGCATATTGTTATTTTACAAAATTAAAATCACCGTATATATAATCTCATAGCAGGTACTTTTTACTTTTCATTGTGTCTGACCATTTACCATGTCATTTAATATTTCTAGAGATATGTTTTACTGCATTTGTGTCACCATTTTTCTATTGTTTTCCATCGTTTACACACACACTGAGTACCTACTACGCGCGAGGTGTTACATTAAGCACCGGAGACAAGACTCACGGAGCTCTTGCTCTTACCGAGGCTTACGTTCAACAGGCAGGGCAGGTGAGTGCCCTGAGTGCTGTCGGATGCTACAGGAAATGAGCACACCACCTAACCTCGTCGAGGAGAGCCAGGCTACCTTCCAGCTGAGACCTACAAGATAATTAGAGAGTAAAAAATGTGATTTCTGAATTGTATTCCAGGCAAAGGAAAACATGTATACAAAGGTCTATAGTCAACCAAAATCATGTCTCATTATCTCATTGAAGGGATTGAAAGAAATTTGTTGTGGCGAGAGAGAAGACTAGAGGTTCAGGAAAGTGACTTTGTAGCTGGTTAGGTTATCAGATCGATTTTTGCAGCATTGCAGTGCTGGCGTTCAACGAACTCTCACTTTACTAAATAACGGCCCCCAAATGCAAGAGCGGTGGTTCTGGCAATTCAGACCTGCCAAAGAGACGCTGCAAAGTGCTTCCTTTAAGCACTATCCTTGGTTCCAGGCATCCGCTGGGGGTCTTGGAATACATCACCCATGAATACGAGGAGACACTGTACTGAAAGCATTGATCCTAGGGGAAATGTGGTAAGAGTTTCATAAGTCTCTACTCACTGATCAATACATAATCTTGTTTTATGTGTACTTCTGTTTATGGACAGTTGATTTAATATGTATTGTTGATTCATTCATATTGAACTCACAGCCAACAGCACTTATAACTCATGCCTGAGCATAGCTTATTTAACACATATATTTTATGTGGGAGACAAATCAAAGTCTTCCTGTGCTTAGGAACGTACACAGCACTTCAGCACTATGCTTGGGAACTATTTTAAACAGCTAAATCACCAACAATAGGCAAATAATTTTTTAAAACATGGCACTAAATAGACTGTGAAAAGAACATGTTTATGGCATGCACACTGCAATGAGAAGACAGAGCATGATTACCTTGTTTAACCTCAGCTGGGAACCCATTTTGTGGGTGACTCAACTCTTGCGCTGCTCTGCACATACCCACGTATCATTACAACTCTGACTATTAACTCTGGAATACGTATAAACTTTGGCAAGTATGAGGGGGGATGCCCCAAATACCAAAATTTATTAAAAATTGTCTATTTATTCTTACATGTTTAAACTTCAGTCACCTTCAAAGTACTTTCTATTGATGCAACACACCTATCAAGACGTTTTTTCCACCTCCCCTCACACCCCCAACAGTCCGTACTGGAGGTTGGAAGAGTGTTCATCCCCTTGGCAGAGCAATGCTCTGATCCCCTGGGGTGTGAAGCTGTAACTTCCTGGTGAAGCAAACAGGTTCATGCTCCCCAGTTTTTTAAGCTCAATACCGAATCCCCTTTGCTCCCATTAATTATTAATAATTGGATAACTACCTACGGTAACAACATTTGGAATGCCCTAGTGGTTTCTTTAACTTTTTCAATTAAATACCTATCCCATTCTCAAAGCAAATACAGTCATACCTTGGTATTCATTGGCTTTAGAACTCGTCAAACCTGGTACTCCACACATTTTGATGAGAAAAAGTGTTTCAGAACTTGGCATTTGCTTACCACTCATCACACTTGCTAGAACTTGTATGAATCGCATACACAACACTCGGCAAGAGACAATGCGTCATCAATCCTCGACTGCTTGCCACTCGTTGGAACAAATTAACGACAAGTACCAAGATACCATTGTATTAACTTCTTATTGTCTAATCGTCATATTTTTGCTACTTAATTTATTAATGTAGACACCTGTAAAGACATAATTAGTTATGTCAACTCTTGGAAAATTTCCTTTGTCTCCAAATTATTAGTTGCCTAAGTGTCATGGGCTGTAAAATGCTTATACTTCTCATATATTCTGAGATTGTGGGGAATTTTCAAAACTCTAATGAGAGTTAGGAAGGAGAAATCTATTCCCATTTCTATCCCTAGAATTGCAGTGGCAATATAGGTCCCAGTTTCCTCATCTGTAAACTGAGAAGACTAAACTAGGTGATCTCTATGATTCATGCTGGCTTTATTATTTTTTATTATAATGTAAATGCTTTTTAGATACCATTTAAATTAAGAAAACATAAGGTATAAGAATAAGAAGAAGAAAATTTAAATTCATAGAAAAGATATCTATTTAACAACTAATTTGTGAATTTCATTAAGTATTCCATTAGTAGTACCTCTTTCATTAAAAAAAAAATTGTACTACATTTAAGTTCTCCAAATTTAGGAAATAAAAATACAGGATACTCAGTTGAATATAAATATCAACAAACAATAGAAAACTTATTAGTGCAGTATGTCCCATGCAAAGTTTGAGACATGTTTATAGTAAAAAAAGAATTCACTATTTACCTAAAATTCAAATTTAACTGAGGTCTTACATTTTATCAGGAACCCTAACTAGATTTTCAACCAGTTTATTGTAATTCTTCAATAGAAAAAAATCACACTTTTGTAAAATAGTTTTCTGCTATTTTGCAGTAAATTTCTATAGTTATTTTATAGGTATTATTTAAAAACATCAAATTTTTGTTTTGTGCTTCTGAAAGATGTAGTTAAGTCTGAGCACAGTGCTGTACTAACTTCTATCATTTGATATATTGCTTCAATACGTTCCTACCTACTCAAGATAGGGAATTGTGTGTTCTGGTTAATTTGCTGTTTATTCAGCGTCCATCTATGTCTTACATAAATTTTCCATTTTAAAATTATTATAATGAAATCATACACTTAACATCGAAAACTGTCTCACAACACCAAAAACACAATACATAAAAAATTGATAATTTGCAGGTTAGCTGCAGGTTTTCATAAATGCTACTTATCATATGAAGGAAGTTCCCTTCTATTCCAACGTTTTTTAGTGTTTGTATCATGAAACAGTGTTGGATTTTTTTGAATGCTTTTTCTGTGTCCATTAAGATAATACTTCTTTTAGGTTCAGCTAGTTTGAATGAGGTTTTCTTCCACTGACAATTGTAAGCATCTTCCATATTTTTCTTGCTTTTATCTTTGTTCTTGTTGTCTTCCAACAGAGATTGGTCCAAGTAGCAAGTTTTATTTAAATGAATAATAAATAATTGGAAAGAAAGTCCTGATTTTACTGGCATTAATGTCACTTATATAAACCTTGATTTATATCAGACTATGAAAGGTTGTGTCCTCAAACAATGAGAAAAACAACTTATTTGCAGTTTTTTCTTAGTTATCTTCTTGGCATAATTTACTCCTTTTATCCCTGAGAAATGACTTTAAGAAACAATCCTTGTTATTAGTGAATTCTCCCTTGAAGTTTCTATTAGTTTCTGGCAAACCTTGTCCATAGTCTGAGGCCATCTGTTCCACAGTAATTAATTTTGGGGGGAGTCAATAGAGAGGGAAGATGAAATGTTTAATGCAGAATAAAATAATAGTGACATATGAAGACTGTAACCAGTGAGGCTTTATGCCTCCTTCTGCTTTCTCATTTGGAAGCCCTAGCCCTTTCCACCATTCCTTGGGCATTTTGGAAAAAAAAAAAAAAAAGATTTAGAGGTCATAGACTCCAAGTATATAAATTAAGGACCAGATCAAGAAAGGGCCCAGTTCTGTCCAGTCAGTAGTTTTGGAATCTCCACAGTTCCCTGTGCTTTCTCGTTTATTCCCTAATCTTCAGGCATTTTTATAAAAGAAGGGAAATACTCATCCCAACATGGCAGATTGAATTTTAATGGGACAGGTAAGTATCAGATGGGTTAAGCAGTCATTCCCTTAAGTTTACTTTCTTTTAAATTTTTCCAGTTTCTTAAAATTATGGAAAAACATTTATTTCTTAATGTTCCTCATTCTTTAAAGAAGAACAGAGTATTAGAGGGCTAAATGGGTAAAATTATTCCAAGTATCATTGAAAAAAGGCAGAAAATGTGGAAATAATGGCCACTTGACTAGAGAGTCAGAGTGAAACCTGGAACAAAGAAGGGAAAATCCACCACATGCACATTCCTGAGGCTGAACTGGATGAATGTCCAGGGACACTTTGGAGGACAGGAAGCGAAAGGACTCCCTCCCATGCCCCTAGTCGAAAATACCTTTCCAGTTACGTGTCTCCCATTTTGGTAATTCTGACCAATAGACTTGTAAGATTCTTGTGAGTAACAAAAAGAATCGGGAAGATGAAAAGAGATGTCATGCAGTCTGTTTATAACCTAGTCCATTACTGTCACCACCAGAGCCTTGGGAACGCACAGGGAACATTTGAGTACTTTCTGCCAGTTGCCAGTAGCCGGCCGAAGAGGCTCTTCTTCCCACAGAGGGATTGTTCAGCACCCTCCAAGAAAATCTCGAGTAATTTCCAGTAACAAATTTAAAATCTATATTCCCTCCTTAGCCATTCAATATCACCAATTCAAAGACTTTCAGAACAAGAACATACGAGAAGCCCTAATTGTTAAAATTGGATTTTTAGCAAAGCTTTTCAAATGTTTCCCGAGTGCTCAGCAAGATTAAATATTCATCAGTTGAAACCAAGAGATGCCTGCAAACCCAGTGCCCTGTGTACTTAGTTCCTGGCTCCCAGAACATTTCCATTGCTGACTAGCTCCTCATTGTATGGATGTTGGTGGGATTTGAAGCGTCATATTCATCAGCCATTAATGAGAGCTCTAGCTGCAGGCATAAAAGCTGGGCACCAGATTCCACATTTTGGATTGTGGAAGATCATACAACTAAAAAGATTAATGCAACTGACTTGTGCTATGCTCCATCCAAGCTAGGCTGCTGCCTACCTCTCACTTCCAGCAGAATCGGAGGAAGCAGCAACACTCAAAACTGGGACCACTAGAATAAGCATCAACTAAAAATCATTAATAAGTAAGCCAATGCAACACGTAGCAAGATCCACAAGACTGTCGTTAACAATGAATGCAGTAAACTGACAATACACACGAAAAGTAAGAGGATACATTGCTGCTTTGTGAGGTTTTGCTGCTATCATCCATAAAACCTCCCCATACAGTGCCCATTTTTCATAATTTCTTAGTTTCAATGTTAACATATTTATGTACACAAGTACAGAATTGTTTCCAGCTAACACATGGATCATGTTTTAAAAATTAATTGGTAAACAATATTATAAATCAAGGCCAACACTCTAGGCCAGGCTACAAAGAAATTCACATATCCTAGAAATTTAATACTAATTTTCCAAAATAATTGCCAAATTCTCCCCTGTACTGAGTATTAATGAAACCTTTGATAGTAGAGCTATACATCACAATTGCTTAACTTTTAACTTTTTTAAAATAAGTCTTTTAAAAATAGAAAGCATTCTTTAAATATCAGCTATGATTTACTCTTTTTATAAATGAGTAACTTTTTAACTTTGAGCCAATATTATGAGCATTCTTTGTGATATGCTGATAATTTTTCAGATGGTGTGAGACAAGGGACTGCATAGGCCCTACTCACTCTTTCTATTCATTTACTGTAGTCTTTTGGGGTGAATTAAAACAAAGGTAGCTACAAACCTCCACAGCAGCATTACAAGGCCTTTTAAACAAAATTGTTTAGTGAATTAAAGCCAGAGTTCTTCTTCAAAGCTATAGTCTTACCCTCCAAAACCGCATCTCTTTTCTATGGTTTTGAGTAGCCTTTGCCCTCACAGTATTTCCCTTTTGTTCCCAGTGGTCTGGACAACACATAGGCATATAAAATACTCGTGTATATTTAATATAGTAACATCTGTTTGAAGTCTCTGTAGAATGCATTTTAATAAACATTTTATATTTATATTCAGTACTTCAGAGGACTAGGGAACAAGGCTGTGCTTGGAGGAGGTTGAAAGCCAGGGAAGTAGTGATTATATGGGTTTCTTGTCCACGAACAGATAATTTACGATTCACGTGACATTAGCATAGTGCTTGCATATTCTTAAAGGTAATCTTGTTGTAGGTGACTGTCTGAGTTTGACCCCCTATCTTTTCCTGTAGTCTCCTAGGTCAAGGGCACATTTGCAAGGGCCTGAATTTGAGTTGTAAAGTAAGAAAACTGAAAAGATTCCCAAGGTCATTTTCAACTCTAAATCTCCACACATTATTTTATTTGGTCCTAGCAACAAAAATGAGTCAGAGGGTTTAATTCTATTCAACAGTTAGCTTATTCAACACACTTAATGCCTGCTATGTGCTAGACGCTGTTCTAGGCACAGAGAATATGACAATGACCAGCAGGTCTTCTTGTCAGGGAGTTTACGTGCTAGTGGGCAGGAAGACAATAAACTAACACACAACCTAATAGAGCTAGAATCTCAGGTCATATAATTGCTTCTAAATATAACTACTAACATAAGGGGAAGTAAGAATTTACCCCAATACATCTCAAGTTTCTTTTTTAGAATTAATTACTCTTAATTTGTATTGCTTCTATAGTTTTTCAAAATTTTCACTTGTTATATCCTGAGCTTTTTATTTATTCTTCACAGTAATACCAGTTCTTTGGCTTCTTGAATCTATTTTTAAATAGAGTTGCCACTTGAATTATTCTGAAGTATAAACTAGCTCGTCTAAGAGGCTTCAGTCCAAGAAATTTCACCATTTTTTAGCGCTATTGGAAATACAGCTGAAACGGCAAAGTTAGTGGCATAGCACCTAAAATTTAAAGCATCTATCTAGCAACATAAACACCTTTTCTAAGCTGGCATTTGCTATGGCTATTGTTCTGTGGGGAGAAACATTTTCAGCCCACAGTGATTCTTCCTTTTCTGAGAACAAGTATTTTCTTATACTTCATTGGTTCTGAAAACCAATGCTTATAATGTTTATACCAGGCACCAAGCGCCAAGCACGTGGCAGACAGAGAGATGCACAGCACCAAACTGATCTTTGAAATTTAGAGTTAGCTGGAAGAGTTAGCAAAAAAGAACTGTCAAGAGTGTCCCAATCTAAATCTAACCAAATAGTATCATGAAAGCAAATACCTTCTGCCTAGGGAAGATCATTCCAAACAATCTTGTAATATTAAAGCATTAAATAGGAGGTTAAAAAACAATGAGATCAGACTCATTGGTAGGAAAGAATCTGATCATAGAGAGTCTTGTTTGCCACAGCATGTCCTTAGACTGTATTTATAAAAAGCCATTCAAAGTTCAAACAGGATGAGAAATGGGACCCAACTTTCACTTCTGATTGAGCATTCCGACAGCAGGTGAGGCGTTTTCAGAGGGACAGGACTGGAGGCAGCAAAGACGACTGGCTATGAAGGAAAACAGAGACATTTGCAGAGGAGAGACAGGACCCAGACTTTTTCTAAATCCCTGCAACCACCTGGTGTCCTAGATAGTGCAGTATTGCTATTCCAATTTTACAGGTCAGGAGGCAGAAAAGGAGAAATCAAGGTGATACAACCGGTTCCTGGCAAACTTGAAAACATAATACAGATTCTTCACTTAGAGCCCAATATACTTGAAAATGGAAAACTTGAAAATTTCATTCTTCAAGGATTTCAATTAGAATGCTTCATATGATCAGTTCAGTCCACCAGGTGGTTGAGGTACCAGCATAAACTTGTGCTTGGTTGTTCATGTGTTTGTTTTGTAGATAAACACAGAAAGTAAGAAATATAGATGCATGTGTGCATGGGTTAGTACACACACACACACAATCATATATTTCCAAGCTCTGTCCACAGTGAGGCCCTAAGACCAAGGACATGCACCTGTCACCCAGATCTTGCTTTCGAATACTATTCTTCAAAAAATGAACCAGAGCTCTTTTGAAAAGTTAATTCCAAGCCTGAAGCAGAAGAAATATAAAATGAGCGCTGGAGCATCTTGTGATTCCAGGAAGAAAAAAAGACTCAAAAAGGAATAATCAAAAGAACACCAGAGTCCACCCAAAGGAGCTCCTAATGACCAAAGCTGGAATAATGTGAGCCATAAAACAAACAAACAAAAAACCCAGTGACATTGGACTATAACTCATAGAATAAAATAAATAGCTATGAGTCCATAGTGATAAATATAAGTAATTTAATAAATAAATAAATAAATAAATCTCAGAAAGGCCCACCCCTTCCACACCTTGATACTAAAAATTCTAATTAATAAATGTATAAAGAATTGAGGGAAAATACCAAATCACCACGATGCTAACAGCACAGTTAACAATTGTTTCAAGCAACATCTACCAATGGGTGCTAAAATTAGTGGATAAAAGTTTCAGTAGAAACAGGGTACTTGCATAGTTTCAAGGTCTTCCCCCTTCAAGCTATGTGTTATTTATAAAGGAAAAAATAGTAACTTTACAGTGGAGAAACTTGGCACGTATCACCTTAACTAAGTGATCAGTCAGCATGGCTAATGATAAGACATAGAAAGTGGCACAACACCGTTTTGGTGGTGCTCTTGCCAGAAGTACATTACATCGATGTAGTCATGAGAAAACATTGCACACGCCCAGACTGAGGAATGCACTACAGAATAAGTGACCGGTACACTTTTCTGTCCAGAGGACGACAGACAAAGACTGAGGAACAGTGGCAGACTGGAGGAAACCCAACAGCTAAATGCAAAGTGAGGTCAGGACCAGATCAGGAAACAGAAAAAGGACGTGGGTGGGAAAAGCTGACGGAATGTTAACTTCCTGGTTTTAATCAATGTACTACGGTCATGCGAGGTATTACCATGGGTGAGAGAATACAGGAGCTTTCTTATCTGTTTTTCCAACTTTTCAGTCGAAAATTATTTCAAAATTAACAGTTGAAAAAGTGATGACAGAAATATATTTTTCAGGAAGATTTACATATAACGTTGAACTGTATCCAATAAACATAAGCAGTTTTTTAAAAAATATATATCAACATATTAATTAGGGTTTTCCTTCCGTCCATCTCCCTGTGCACTGGAGCCCCAATGCACCTAAACAGGAGGCAGCCCAAGGCTGGCACGAGGCTTCAGTCAGCTCTGTGGAGACACAGAATTCTGAGGAGGCACATCAGAGCTCCTGGAACAGGGGAGGAGCTGTTACAGATTAGGCCTCTTTATAGACGGGGATCTGGACTCAAAAGACAAACAAGTGCATTTTATAACCACTGGAATAGTTGGATGACCAAGGAGAGCTTTCAAAGACCTGCCTTTGAGTACCAGATCCTCCACTCGCAGGTGTGTGAATTGAACCACTTGAAGCCTCTGTGGCCCCTTATTGCTTAGTTAGAGATCCTGCAAACATGGACTTCATAGGGTTTTTGTGGGATTTCATTGTATATTTACTGTGCAGATCACATTGTGTTCCTACCAATTAGATATTATTACTAAAAATGTAATGGTCATGTTTAAAATATAAGTTGAAATAGAGATTCAAATGAAAAGTAGTCATTTTTAATTGTGTTATAGCTGTGGCTGTTCCCTGCCGCTCAGTGAACATTCGGGAAAGCGCACATTCTGCCAGCTTTTCTGACTTGCACGGAGTCCGTGGTCATATTTCTGTGTGTTTGGCAGCTAATGAAAACAACTGCTGGGGTTTAGGAGCCTCCTACTTAAAAGGACTATGATAGATTGTTAAAACCCAGCCTAAGTGTTGTTAATAAAGGTCTGAAGATAATTGTAAGGTGGTCATTAATTACAGAGAGTCTCTGGAACTATCCTACATTCATATTTATCATCACTGTGTCCCTGAAATAGCACGGCGATGCTGATAGATTAGCCTCATTACCCATACAAACTCCAAGAAATTGCTTAGAGAATCTTCCATCAAAGAGGTTTGCTCCCGTTCCCTTTCCCAAAAGAACTATCAACCTACTGACAATTGACCAAGTAATTGTGATAACTTACTGGACGCTGTGACTCTGCTTCGTTTTTAAAAAGGAGCCACTACTTTATTTTCACCCAACACAGATGTCAGAACACTTCTCTCCCCAGGCACACGAGTGATGGAATGCAGCATTTAGTTTGGGGTTCCCCTAAAACAGTCTCTGGGATTCAATCCCATCTCTCTGGCCACTCCAACTCTTATTGTGGCTTCTCTCTCCTCAATGCAAGTCTTAAATGTTATTTTACTAAGGATTTTCGATTCTCTTTCCACTTAACCCTGTACATAGTCTCTGATGAGTAGACCTGTCTATAAGCTGCCTCTACTTATTGTGGACACCATTGTCTTTGCTTAAATTATTATAACAGCTCCCTAACTAGTTGATGTGCTTTCGGTTTCTTTGCAATCCATTCTCTGCATGGCAGCCAAAAGTGATCTTTCTAAAATATGAATCGAATCATGTTCATCTAGTTAAGCCCTTAAGACGTCCCCACTGCCCTAAAGATGAAGTATAAACTCTTCGCTGTCACCTTCATAATCTGGCCCCTATTAAATTCTCCACTTACAGTTTTTAACCAATCTGTCTACCAATGCACTCTACAATCTTGAATATTTTTTCTGTTCTATCCTATTTCTTTCTAATTGGAATTTTCCATTGCATCCATGGTGCCTAACACTGATCTAGGAATATAAGTATTCGATAATTAATTGTTAAATGAATGAAAGGAAGAATAAACAAATGAACGAAATGCCTATCTTTACAAACAAGGCAAATCATTGTGAAAATTAACTATTTAAATTCAAATATTAAAATCAATAACTAGATAATATTATTTCCAATGACAACAATGAAAAGGAAATAAACATTAAAACGATCATCCAAATGTCATATTTTTAAATAGGCTTGAAAATATGAATATAGCAATGTATTCTTATGAATCTATTACTAAGAGAATGTGCTGTTTTATTCCCTATAAAACAAACTTAAATGGTTTCAGAATAACTTATTTTGGCACCAAAAATATAAGATGTGTGGTGTGGGCATTTATATAACTGCATAGCAAATGAACCAACTGCCTATTCAGTTTTATAGAGGACATTTTTTTCCCTCGCTTCCTAAGAAATTTAAAGAAGTTATTGGCTCAAGAGATGAAAAGCAGCCTCTCAATGGAATACTAAGCACTGCCTGCTCTCTTATACAGTATTATTATAGAAATATGAGCAGATTCCATCTACATTTTATGAATCTATATGGACATTGTGAGAGCTTTCACTTTTTTCCCAGGAAAGTTCCTTATTACAAAAAGGCCGCTGCCTACACCAGTGACTTGCCAATTATGGTTAACTGCTCTCTGTTTTCCTCTCCAGGCAGCAGGCGTCCAAATTCTTATCCAATGGCCCTCTCATTTTAACTCATTCTAAACTAATAACTTTCAAAATTTACTTTCAATATCATAAGTAGAGAAAAAGATATGAAAAATTGTGCAAACCCAGTAGGAATATGGAGTGGGAAATTCCATTCCTACTGAAACTGCCCATTATTTATTGATTGATAAGCATTCATACTCAAGCCACTAAAGACATAAATCACATTCATAATTTCTCAAGCATTACTACTTTAATTTTTAATAGGTAAAAGCATGGGCCCCACTTCTACCTGTGTGAATTATTCTAATACAAAGGTTACAAGAGAGAAGCCCATCCGATAATACATATGTAATCAAAATATCTGTCCACTTAATCCAAACAATAAGAGTTCCTGCAATAATATAAATCACAAAGGAAGGGCTTGTTGATACATTTTCCCCCAATTAGAAAATATATACTATAGATTTAATGCAATGCCTATCAAATTCCAATGTCATTTTTCACAGAAATAGAAGAAACTATCCTAAAATTTGTATGGAGCCACAAAAGACCCCCAAATAGCCAGCTATCAGAGGAACCAGAAATTGGGGATAGGAGATGCGCAACATAGGTGAAAGTGGTGAAAAGTACAAACTTATAAGGTAAACAATTTCTGGGAACACGATGTGTTGCATGGTGACTGTAGGTAACAATACTGCATTGCATGGTATTGGAAAGTTGCTAAGAGAATAGACCTTAAAAGTTCTTATTACACACAACAATTATAACTATGTGTGGTAATAGATATCATCTAAACTTTTGTGGTCATCATTTTGCAATATTTACTTATACCAAAACATTATATTGTATACCTAAAACTAACACAATGGTATAGGTCAATTATAGCTCAATAAAACTGGGAGAAAATATATAAATGTTTCTCTCTTCTTTGATTAAGGAATACAAAATATCATTATTAAAACTTATAAAGTCAAATAATGTGACAAATTTAATGACATAAAAATTTAAGACTTGTTTGTATGGCAAACTACAGGTGTGGGCAAAGTAGTTTTACAGTTGTAAGCATGCAAAACACAGTTTATTATTTATTTATTATTTTATTATTGATTATTATTAACCTACTTCTGCCCACCCCTGCATGTACACAAAGTTAAAAGAAAAACAAAACATGCAATACATATAACAAAGTTTTGATATCCTTAATTTATAATGCATTCTTACAAGCAATATAAAAGGAATAATCTAATAGTAAATTGGGCAAATGCAAAAACGCAAGTTATAGATAATGCAAATGGTCAATGAAAAGTCCAAAAGATTTTCAGAGTTTCTCATAACAAAGAAGAATGAACTAAGACAAAAAGGAGTCTTGTGTTTGGGAGTTTTACCCATCATGATAGTAAAATTACATAAACAATGTTATCAGATTTGATCAAAGAAGACGAACCTCTACAATCAGAATTTATGAGAAGGAATTGGACTTGACCCCTGAATCTGTTCCTGGGACTGCATTCCAAAGGAAGAAGTTGGTGACCGTAAGGAAAACCTAGAATCAGTGAGGACAAGCAGCGGCCCGTGGTTCCCTCCAGAACCAGAACCCATGTTGGTCTCCCATTGCTTCCAAACCTCCTGTTACTGAGCAGAGACATACCTGTTCATGTGGTGCCTTGGTGCTTGCCCAACAGTTAATGCTGGTAGAAATAGGTCTTTATTTAAAACATTCCAACCTTGGGAGAACTCAGAGCACTCGGCTCAGAGCCCTTCTTTCCCATGAGACTCAGCACTTCCTATGCTCCCCACCAGACTGTGAGCCAAAACCATCCCCAATGGTTCCCCGTGTCCTCAAAGTAAACAAATTCATTTTCTACAACAAATTTGTATTCCAAAGATTTAGAGAGAGCATTAAAATATTTTATAAGCTTTGGGGATTCCTATCCTTTGTGATTGGAAAGCTGCATTCCTGGATAATTAAAAAAATTATAGTTAAGCATTGAGTATCCTGGGAGGAGACATCCAGAATTCATCTGTTTCTTAAGCACAGCAAGAAGACGAGATCATGTATTTACTTAAATTTGATAAGGTCTTTTCCCCTACCTGTTTTGTCCTGAGGCAGTGTGATCATTTCACTCAGCTCCTGTGCCTTAGGGGGTGTTTGGAAATGTCTAAGTGTTCTTCTTTTTCACAATGACACTTCAAAGCATTTAATAATCAACAGCCAAAATGATATTTCTGAAGGGCACGTAGCAGTCCCACAGCACAAAAGTGTTCTGCCCAAAATACCAATAGCATCTTCGTGAGAAGCATCCAACCATCTCCTATAGGAAGTCCAAAAGGCTTCAATACTAATTCTATTGTAACATAATTTTTTAACTAAGATCAGTCTATGAAATAATTTATACTTCTCCACTATACTATTGAGCAAGCCAAAATTTATATGATCTTTCTAGAGAAAAAAAAATTCTGTATTCCCAATATAAAGTGAGCCAACATACCTTTTGATTTATCAATTTCATATGTATAAATGTGCCCTAAGTAAAAATTAAAGAAGTGTGTGCATGCAAAATGAAACTGTAAGCATTGTTTGCTGTAACATTGTTTATAAGAGCAAGTAGGCGGACACCTTTATATCCAATGACAAAGCCGTAATTAAATCACTTATGGCATGTCCATGCAATGGAATACAGAGTAGTCATTAAAAGGGATAGTTCATTCTGTACATACTGATATGGTATAACAGTCAAGATACATCATTATCTTCAAAAATCAAATTGAAAAATATCATATTTATACATTTATAATTATCACTATATATATTTACTGTATATGTATAGTGATAATTAAGAAATAATAAATGTTGCCTAGGCTTCGCCAAGATAATTATACTAGAAATTAAAGGTCTTTGTATGTTAATTCCAGAATGTAAACACTAAATTATTTATTACATGTTGTAGTACGAGTGGTATTTACTTTTAACAGATTTAATTCACCTTTATATGTTTATGTTGAAACCAATTATACTTGTAAAGTTAGTAAATACCAATATGCAAATGTGTACTTAAAGACAAGGTAAAACATAAACAGTGACTTGCATGTCCTTTCATATGGAAATCCTGAAAATAAATATTGAATCTGCAGATGCACATACATTTAACTTTTTTTAACATCAGCAGAAACTGGCATGGTACATGGCAATATAAATAAAGACCAGAATACAATTTTGGATCTTTTAATACGTAAGTTTAAAGCCCATTTTTATGTCTTTTCCCTCACCCGGTTTGTAACTATTTCTTTTCACTGTAATTTGTTTTCATTGTTTTCCAGTCCTGTAAACAAGCCACTTTTGCTTTTCTTGTAATCTCAACTCTCTCAAATGCCGTATTTCATTAAATGTAAGATGCGGCTGCCTGTAAGACACCGCTGTGTCATGTACCACTAAGAAACAAAAAGCCTCCAATTACACTACTAATGATTTATCACTTAGAATATCTGTTCAAAGTGTTCCTTTAGACTTATTTGGCATAAGTTTCGATCCTATATATTACCCTTGAGATTTAAAAAGAGATAATAAGAAGGATAATGGAAGTGAGGTAAATTGGCTAACGTATTTTTTCAATTCTCTTTACGATTAGCGTGGCCCTTCTGAACACTTTTTTGCTCAGCGCCATAGACGCCCCCATTTCTCCACCTCCTGCACCGGTCCTCTATGTGGCCAGGAGCACAGGCGGTGCGGCCTTCTGTCTGAGGATATTCTCCCTGGCCACTGACACACTTTACAAATTTTTATGCTGGTGCTTGTTTTTTTTTTTTTTTTTTTTGTCTTATAAGAAGATGCCAACAAAAGGTTTCAGACAACAACCAGGACACCGTCCTTCTTGATCTGGTCCTTTGGTGATTTATGGACTGAATCATCGTCTAATCATGACGACAGGAACCAGGTCCGCGCCCTAGGCAGGCAGTAACGATTGTGTCTTAGAAGCTTCCTGGCTTGCTGCTATGGCAAGGTGCCATCAACTGTAACACGCGTCTCTATTTCAGAGGTGATAAAATGTAAATAAATGGGCTCCTTGGAATCAATGAAATGCAGCATTAGTAGAATCATTTTATGTTTAGGAAATTTGGATGCATACATCTTACTGCCCATAAAACCATACTGCCCCTACATGACCAAGCCAGAGCTCAAAGCGAAGTCCCACAAAATTTTTTTTTTTCCAGATCCCACACCTGGTAAACTCATAGATGTAACATTGGGCTTCACTTCTTTGAATCTCAGAATTCTTATTGACTAGGTTTGTGTGAGTTATTCATCACCTCCCCAACCCCTACTCGTAACGGTGCTTGACTTTTTACTTTTCTACTAAAACTTAGGGCTTCTTCAATAGCCATTTTCACTTCATATTTACTACTTCTAATTTTACTGCTATCTTGGAAAAAGATACACAATCATGTATAAATAAGAGTAGTGCTCTTAACTGGAGCCACTATGTGAGCGTTAATATATTGACTCTTAAGTTTTCTACTTAGGCTGCTTAAGAGGTTTTCTTGTAGTTTCTTATTCATCTCTAGCTATTTTCTAGATGGCTAAATATGTCAAATGCATATCCTATACATAACTATAGCAGTCTACAATTTATTCTCTTTTTTTTTAGTCTCCATTTCTATATATTTTCCATGGTCATATAACTCCTCGCTAATTTAGTCTGTACTATAAAATGCCTCTTCTTCTGAGCCATTCAAGACTTCCTGATAACAACTACTATTGTTACTTTGGGAAATTTACTTCTGCTCTAGTTTTAACCAACAGGGATGAACAGAGAAATTGCCCATAATTAATGAACTTTGAAAAAACAGAATTATAGAAATCAGATTACCTCTACAATGAACCAAAAAAGAATATCATATATTACGATTACAGTAAGTTTTATAGTAAGTTTTCACTTGGCTCTTAATTTACTGTACATTTCCTCTTAGTTCTATTATGTATATAATTTTGTTTACCACTAATGAATATTCCCTTTTTCCTTTGTCTTGGAATTGCTTAACGAGCTGTAATAAAGCTGGCTCCAACAGAATTCTGGGTAAATGAAGCTATCAGGGTTTTTATTCATCCTGAAGAAGACTATAAAAGAGAAAAGGAAGAAGATGTTTATCTGAAATCCAGGTTTGGCCATATTAGCTTTATGTAGCAGAGAGATCTTTGCTATGTTGTCAGTTTAGTGCTGCTTAAATGGCATTTCGCATTCACTTGCTAGCTACCTTCAGGCACTCCGACGTCTCCACATTCTTAAGTTATTTATTGGCTGCTTGCCTGGCTTCTTGTAAGTGATTTCCATCAATCTGTATGCACAGTTTGACTACTGGTGTGTCTCATGTAGGTTTTGCTCTTCCTTTCTCTATAAAATGCTAATAAGTTGAAAGCTGTGCCTGCTGTTCAATCTCTTAGGTTCTGACAAAAGCCCGAGAGCATTATAATTCATAGATAGTGACCTGACACCTCTTGCACATGCCACAGATATTTGACATGCTCTCCTTGACATTTATGTTTTCACAGATGGGGCTTCCCATCTAATAATAAGGAAGAAAGTCCCCAAGTCACACTGAGCAGTCTGCTTCTCTGGCTAAAACACAGGAGTGAAGAAGAGGAACATGTTTTAATTATTCAGCAAGCACACAGTGGATCTTTTATGCTGTCAATCGGTGTCCTTGACATATCAAGAGCACATCCTCATTCTGTTCGGGGAATTTGTGCATTTACTGAAGGATGTACATAGGATTAAGGAACAGCTTTTCAGTCTGAAACAAAGGTCTGAACTGAAATAATGTGATTTCATCCTGCCTAGTCTCCTGTGAGGGAAGGGGCATTCATTCCAATGTTAGGTTATTATTAGCTGTTTTCTTTTATTTGTATATAAAACATTAATGTCTCCAAATTCCTCAAAGTCAGCTTTTTGATGGTTATGGTATGTAAAAAAAACCCTACAATGAATTAACCCAGCCAATCACATACTTCTATTCCTAACCTTGGAAAGTGATTATTTTTCTAAAATCTTTTAACTCTGCAGTTTGGTAATGTTACAAGTTCATGATCTTCAGCCCCCACAGAAACTTCAAAACTGTATTTCTTCTATTTCACCTCTGAAGTCTAGTTTATCTAGTGTCCTACCCCCACTACTCAACTGAAATTATTGTCACCGAGCTGGCTTTGACCTCCAGTATACCCAGTTTAATGGATAAATTTCAGTTCTGAGCTTTTAATTCCATGAAATCACCTTCTCAGAATATACCTGCCATTTCTTTAGGAGCCTGCTTTACAAACTTACATTCTTTCATCCAGCTCCTAAATATTGCCTTCATCCAGGCTTCCTTGTCAACATTCTTTTATTTCTCTGCTGTCATTTCCTTGGCTATTCCATCCTCACTTATGGTTTCGACCACTACCAAAACACTGATCACAATGTCACCTATATCTCCAGCATCTATTCTTCTAATCCAAATTTAAAGACAAGGTTGAAATGATAGGGACAAAAGAAGCCAGATCATTGGGTCTTCAGGATGGAGCAAGGAATTTGAATCTTATTTTATTAGGAGCATGAGTAGGAAAAGGCTGTTCTCTGATGAACATTTCTGAGTGGAAGCAAGGAGATCAATTAGAGGATAATGCAGCCATCTGGCTAAAATAAATATGACAGCTTGGATTAGCATGGTGGTAAATGGAGTCTGAGAAAAATAGCTAAATTCAAAAACCATATTAGAGGTAGTATTGACAGGACTTTCCAATAGATGGGAAAAAGAAAGTGAAAAATCAAGATTCTTAGGAATTTGGCTTGAGCACTGGTAGTATCTTTTACCGAGAAAAAGAAATTAAGGAATTACAGATTGAGATAAAATCAAGAGTTTGGTATTGCATGTGCCTTTTGTTTTATGATGACTTATAAGACACAAAGTGTGGGTGTCAGTCATTAAAGAACTCAGGAAATGTTCCTAAATAAGGATATAAATTAGAGTATTTAAAACATCAAACCAGAAAATATTACCTAGACAAGGGATGAAAACCAAAGTCTAAGATCGGCTTCCTTTAGTCATTACAGATCATTTAGAGAGGAGGCATTAACCATAGGTCAAGAGAAGAAATAGATACTTAGGTATGAAGAAAACCAGAAATGTGAAGTGTCACTAAAGACAAAAGAGAAGAGTGTTTTAAGAAGGTGAAAATGATCAGTTGTGTTCAATAGCAATAAACAATAGATAGATGGCCATTGGGTCTGGTAAGATGGGAGTCCTTGATAGTCTTGACTGACTGGGAGGAAGTCAGGGAGGGAGGCGGGCTCACATCCATTTAAGGTTGGTGGAACAGCCGATGGAGATGAGGAGGTAGAGACAATGTAAACACTTCTATTTGGGAAAATATGTAAATTCTTTCCTGAAATTAAAACCTATTGTCTCTATGACATCCTAATTTAACACATGAATTAGTTTCATTATAAATTTTAAAAAGGATGCTCAGTTTAATGTATTACCTGGTACATTGTTGCACTGGATATTCTTTGCCCTCTGATATCAGTTCTTCAGCCTTCTCTGTCTTGTACTGTGTGCTGGCTTCAACCTAGTTTGATTAGCTTCCAGTTTCCGGTTGGGTTCAGTCAATGGAAGATGACAGTAGAAGAGAGGGTAGGAGAAAACAGAGAGGCCAATGTATTTATACCTGTGTTCTGCCTTCTGGTCCAAGGTTGGGCAGAAGCTCCTTTATCTAAGGCCTCAGCTCCTGCTGAGACATTGTACTCATGGCTGCCCACTGGATTCCAGAAACATTTGCCTTTCCTTGTCCTTTCAAGCCTAAGGATGATAGTGGTTTCCCACTGTTGCTAGCCAGTTCCTGTGTGTCCCACTATTCTTGATCACCTCCCTCAGCCTGACCTACAATTTGTACACAGTCCCTGCATTAAAGTTTTTTTAAATTGTCCATGGAGTGTGCTATCCCTGTCCCACAGTGATCAAGACTGATATCACTCTCAGAATGGTTTGTTTAATGAAGGTGGGCTATGTTTTCTTGGAGAGCAGATGTTTTATGATCGCTATCAAAAATATCTCAGTCTTTTCTGGAATAAGGCAGGGCAGTCAGGAACAGTGGGAAAAACAGAGAGGAAGAAGACCAGGTTACCTTCCTCACCATGGGAATTTGACTCTGTCTTCAAGTGTAGGCTGTCTCTATCTTCTCCCGGTCAGTTTTAGTTTGACGCAAAAGCCAGCCTTTCGGTACGCAATCTCCAATGTGTTCAACGTATCTTTTTCTGGCATTCCAGATTTCCTTCGTTGAAAACATTAGAAATATTGCAGTGTGTTATGTTTAGGGTACTGATTTTTTTAATTACCTTGAGAGACAGAGCGAGGCAGAGAGAGAGAGAGATTGACTTGTTGTTCTACTTATTTGTACATTTATTGGTTGCTTCTTGTATGTGTCATGCCCTGACTGAGGGTAGAACACGCAACCTTGGTGTATTGGGATGATGTTCTAAGCAACCGAGCTACCCAACCAAGAAGTGTGTTATATTTAGATTAGATAACACATTAAAAAATAAAAGTTCTTCAAGTCTCTAAGTTGATAATACAATATATTGCCAGACATATAATATCAGGTATTCACTTCTTGACATGGAAGTTTTACATCAAGACAACTTCTAAGAAACTTTTCTTGACTGATTTAAATTCTCCTTCGATAGCCACTAATTTCAGTCAAAAAAATGTTTTGGGGAAATAAATTTTTCCTTAACTTGGTAAATTAATAAAAAGAAGACTTGATTGAACTCTTTTGGATATCTCTCTCAGGAAATGTGAAGAAAAGCACTTTTCAGTGGGAAACTATGCTTTGTGGATAAAAGAATAACTTTTTGTCAGGGGAATAGAGAGAGCATATTTTCTTTTGCATTTTATTTATCTTTTGTATTAACCTATAAAGTTTAATCCAATTTTTTTAGGGAAAAATCTATACTGAAAAATCCTAAAACATATTCAAGTCCTTCTCCATTAAACATGTCACATCTAGTTCCCCCTTTCAGGATAACCTACGTTACCCTTTTCCAACCTCAACAAAAAAGAAATTCCATTGAACAACAATAAATTTTTTTCCAAAATATATATCCTTATATGAAAAACCCTTTAAGGCATAACACAGTTTTGTGCCCAAGGTCCAAGACACCTAATTTTTAAAAGAAACTTTGGACGAATGGATTGGAAAATTAATGCTGTCTGGTACCTATCTGGACACAGTAGTCTAACATTCAATATGATGTCCCTGTGGAGTAAGCTTTCACCAGAGCCATTCTCAGTCAGTTCCAGAAATAGAGCATTTTCATTTGAAGGCCTCAAAATTGAATTTAGCGCTTCAGAAATAGATGGAGACAGATGCATTTGCCAGCACAATGGCTTTCCAAGTAATTTCTGAAGAAGCTTTCAGGCATAGTGCTCCACAATCCAACTTTTACTTAGACGTTAGGGGATATTCAGGAGAGCGGTAGCAAGGTGGCGGCTGAAAACAAGGCAGGCACAAGAATTTTCTTGGTTATGATGAGGCTGCCGGTGTTCTGGTCATGGGTTAAGAGAACTGCCAGAGAGACTTAGAAATAAAAGAAAAAAAAAGAAGTTGGCTTTACCAATAAAAGTTTTTCTTCTGGAACTCCGGAAATAGGTGACTACCTGTGCAGATTTCATTTTTCCCACAAAGTACTTTCATAGATGTTTTAAATTTGTGTTTTTAATGAAAAGGAAACTATAAAGAAGTAGCATTTTTCATCAACTCTCCCAACCCAATTGTTTCCAGAACTAAGGCTTAGTTCCTTCAGGCTGTTAAAACAAAATATCACAGACTGGATGGCTTGTAAACAACAGAAATGTATTTCTCACCATCTGCAAGCTGGTAGTCCAAGGTCAGGGTGCCAGCATGGTGGGGTGAGGGCCTTCTTCTGGGTTATAGACAGCCTGCCTTTCTTTGTAACCTCACGTGGTAGGAGGGATTAGGGAGTTCTGTGGGGAACTCTTTTAAAAGGGTACTAATCTCATTTATGAGGATTCTTCATGACCTTCTTACCTCACTAAGGCCCCACCTACTAAGAGTATGACCTTCAGGTGTTAGAATTTCAGTATATGGGTTTGGGGCAGGGGAACACAAACATTCAGACCATAGCACTGGTTATTCCCCAACTGTAAATTAGAAAGGGCCTGAGAGGCACACAGAGGAAGGGATGACAAATGAAGAAGAAAAAACAGTTTACAATTCATAGTGTTTAAATTACTGTACAAATATCTAGATAGATATATTTTTTCTCTTCCACGCTCTCTCCTTCAAATGGTTACCATGTAAACTGTGAGATTCAGAAGGCAGAAGTCCTTGAGCTCTGCTATGTTTATTGACTACAACTGTGCATTTAGTCATACAATTAAGGATAATGCTGAACTCATTCAAAGAGAGGAGGGCTACTATCCTTGAAATCACTGGTTAGAGAAGCCTGTAGAGGCAAGCCCTGAAAAGTTAATAGAAGTAGACAATATCTCAATGGTATAATGTTACATTTTTCTATACGTGAATAAAAGAATCACAAGTTAAGAATAGAATATGAGTTTTGCACAGTGTTATAAAAGTATGTATGCATATGAACATATATATGAAAATTAAAAAATATTATTCCCAAAGTTCAGAATGAAGAGACGAGTTACAGTGGGGCATTGCTGAAAGATGAAAATAAATTATATTATTTAATGTCTTGCCCAAAGAGGCTTGGACCCTATTTTATTCACTGACTGACATTTCAAATGTGAATTATGTTTAATCCACTACTAAGCTAATGTACCAAGGAATAAATTCCTGAGTTGTGTTCTACTTATTTTCCTCCTTTATTTTGCATAGCCATCCCCTGTCCAAGTTCAACAGCATCTGGAGACAGAACATTTTTCAAAACTAACAGCTTTTCCCGCACAACCCACAGACTTGTGCCTAAGTAAAACTTTTATCACCAGCTCAGGGATTCTTAGAATTTCGAGGACATGAAATGGCATCAAAATGAACCCAGACAAGAGCAAGCCTGACTGACAGGCGCGTCTCAGCAGAAACAGCAGCAGCAACAAAAGGAGTGAGTAAGCGAAATCTGCTTCACATGCAGCCTGTGCTGCCTGCTCACCGGATGACTATGAGATAATCACACAGTCTATCTGTCAAATAAAAATAAAAACATTGCCTATTGACATAGAACTGTATGTGAAGACCCGTTATAACCTTTAAAAATCTTGCAAAATGTGCTATTACAATTTAATTCATTCTTTATTATTCACCAGTCAACCTAATCCACTTCTGTTTATCTCCGGTTATTGGAAGTCTCCCTCCCTCCCTTAGAAAGGACCAGAAGTGTTTCTCTAAAGCTCCACCTTGAACAACACAGAACAGTCCACTAGTATTATTGCCCCTGAATGAGAAAGAGATGGATGGATGGCCATGTCATTAAAATCAGGCACAGAGACAGCATGAGCAAGAAGTAATGTCATCTGGATGATAACTAGCTGTTAACTTATTTCAAAATCCTGACGGGACATTACGAATGGTGCCAGTAACTATGTCTTAGAAAAAATCAGGATGACTTCTTCCAGTCAAGGCCTCTGAAGATTAAATACATAAATTTGAGTTATGGTATAATAAAACCGCTGCTTTAAAAGCGCTCACACAGCTAAACCTCGGACTGCTTCTGCTGAGGACTGCTAAAGCTCCACAATATTCCCTTTTCATAACGTTAGGACCTGCACATGGCAGACACTTCTTTCTAATTGCACACCCTTTAATCGCTGCAATAAACCAGTTCGGTAGAGATTCCCTAGTGGATTGGTGGCGATTTTCTTATTCCAACCTCCCAATCCTGGCACTCCAATTAGTTGCATGTGTACACATCTCCCTCCGTAGAGCCTCCCCGGCCCCCATCTCTGTTTCCCTCCCCCTGCACGCCCACACCAAGATTTTTACCTCTGCTATAGCACGGACATCCGCGATAAACCATTTTCTTGCCTGTCTTTCCTAATAAGTCATTAGCTCCTTGCACACTTGATAATGTGATGAATAAGGTAGAGGACAAAGGAATCATTTAATAACTGGCAACAGAAAGAATACGTCTGTTTTTCTCTCTGTTGTGTTATATATTTAATCCTTATAGTGTACTCCAAATAGGATAGTATTCCTGATCTTGACTCATCTATCAAGAAATCTAAATTCATCTATTGTCATTTTAATTTTATCTTAATATACTATTTCAGAACAAATTCAAGCTCAGAAAAAGCTAAGTTTATAAACGTGTTATATGGGAAAGAGCTCAAAACATTCAAATGCCAAAGGGGAAAGTGGCATTTGTTTATGGAAATGGCCTGGTGTTGAAGAGCTAGGTCTTCACTCCATGTTTGCCAGTCAGAGATGATAAAAGTCCACAGAATACATATAATGAATATGCCTAGGTTATCTAAATTAAAGAGTTAGAAAAGGAAATTATGTTTATAATCCAATAAATATGGAGAGATTACATATTTGTATGTAATGTTATAATAAAATTTTACAATTTTAAAATACAAAACATGAAAATATTGCAATGAGACCGTCCTTCGATTGGTAAAGCCTTCAGACTAAGTGTGCAGTGCCCAGGCACCTCTGTTCATCCTTCCGTATTTTTTAGGAGAACATTGTGTAACGGCTTTACTCTATAAAGGGAATGAAAATAATTAGTTGTATGAGCAAATGGAGGACAAGTAATTGAAACATGTAAGTAAGCTAATATAGCATATAATTCCACAAAAGATTACCTTACTCCCATTTTTCATCGGTTTGTCGTCCCTCTAGAATTTAAATCTGGGACTGATTATTCCAGTGATTTTCAATCCATGTGCTGCAAGAATTTCTAAAACATGCAATACCTCACTATGCAGTCAGGGTCACTGACCTCTCTTCTCTTAGATTGTCAAAAATGGTAACAGCCAACACAATAGTCATCCAGTGCGAATAAATAAAAATTATACCTATTTTTCTGTCAGATCCACAAAAAACATATTTTTTGGTGTGCCGCAGAATCTTAGTAATTACTTTGTGTGTGCCGTGAGAAGAAAGGGGTGAGAGTCGCTGATTTATTCCATTGACACCTTTTCCCTCACTCTGATGCAGGCACAGACCAGACCGTGAGAGTACAAAGGTCAGTGGGACCTGGCCGCTTGTCTGCAGGAGCTTCTGGTGCGTTGGTGATGGGCATCCATCTAAGTGGCAGTGGCACAGGGGTAATATACAGGAAGGCCCAAGAAAGAGGGGAATTTGAACAGTTTTCCTGGTGCAAATATCTATGCATTATACTTTAGAATATTAAAATTGAGCAAACAGGAGAAAACATGAATTGTAAAATAAGTCCCAGAAAAATCTTTTCCGAGTTCCCAACACTGCCTGCCAGTTGGTCTGTTGCAGATAGAATTCTGTAAATAAATTCAGACATGTCCCTCATTTGCTTTGTGCTCTGGCAGGAGTAACGAAGCTCCTGCAGCCGCTTAGAGCCCCAGGTTCCATCACGGTAGCAAGTCTGGTTTCTTAGAAAAGCCACAGTTCACTGAGAGAAGGGACATTGAAAACATTAACATTTCTTTTAAAGCCATGGCAACCATGAAACAGTTGTAGAAATACAAGCTTTACATTCTTGGCATAATTTTTAAAATTTTCTAGTGTACTGGATTTGCAAAGAACTCTTAGGAGTTATTATGTTAAAAGGCAACATTACGATTAATATTGTACTTCGGATATTATGAATCTGAATTGGCCAAAGGCTCCTTTGTCAGGAATTCAGTGAATAATTTCAAGTTTAATAGAATTTTTTTTACATGCCTTGTCATTTTGAAAGTATTTATAATACTTCACACACACACACATAAAAGCATTAGCCACTCATATTGTGGAATGTGATGGGTTTTCCAGATTTTATTTCATACCTTGATATAAATCAAGACAAATAAGATAAATCACTACATTAATGAATAGACTTTTACTTCACTGGAAATAATTTATGGATCTTTCAGTCCTTTATTTGAATGGCCTGAAAACAGTTCCATCAGTTACTGAAAAATTAGTTTTGAAGATTCACTAATCTATTTAGAAATATCAGTCATATGCTTTTATGATTGAAAGTAAAAAATGAAATAAATTTCCTTTTTGTACAACTTTTCTCTAGGAATTGATACCATACTGTTTAATATTGGTTCAATGACCTTTCTGGTCATATCTATTCACATCTGAAAGAGAATAAGAATGAATTATTAAACAGAGTAAAAAAGCCAGAATTCATTTATCTTTAAAAACAGCAAAGAAAAACACTTATCTGTCTTCATGCTTTCTTATCATCAACTGCCAAACTGTGTCATTTAGGTCCACAATGAAATTATTTCTCGGAACATTATGTACGAAGATTTCGTTATTAGTAATGATTTTGACTTTACAAAGGTTAATGTATTCCATTGTTTAAAATTTGAGAAAATAACTCAGTTGAAAGATGATGGTGCCTGCATTTAAACAAAATGTCTAAGTGCCAGTGAAGCATCAATCATTACTTTTAAGTCAAATGTATGGTTTTGCACTTCCCACACAATTTCTAACAAGATCGGCTCTAGAAATGAATGAGTGGGCATCCATCTCTGTACCTAACACTGCCAAACACTGAGAAATGTATATTTCAATATCATCATGTTCATAGGCACTTTCAAAATCTTAATGAAGAAACACTATCAAATTGGAGTTTTTGCATTTGCTGATTTCCTGGGAACCGTCTGCTATTAGGGACACTGTTTTCCATAGATTGGTTGAAGCATCTGCTTACAACAACAGAGATTTTATTCTGCATTTCTTTCTTTTTTTAATTTTTTAAATTTTTATTTACTTTTTATTGACTTTATTGTTGTTCAATTACAGTTGTCTGCATTTTATCCCCTCCCCTACTCCCTACCCCATCCAAACCCACCTCCCTCCCTTGCTTCCACCCTCTTCCTTAGTTTTGTTTATGTGTCCTTTATAGTAGTTCCTGAAAACCCTTCTTCCCACGGTCCCCTCCCCCGTCTCTGGCTACTGGTAGATTGTTCTTAATTTCAATGTCTCCGGTTATATTTTGCTTGTTTTTTTCTTTTGTTGATTATGTTCCAGTTAAAAGTGAGATCATATGGTATTTGTCCCTCACACCCTGGCTTATTTCACTTAGCATAATGCTCTCCAGTTCCATCCATGCTGTTCCAAAGGGTATAAGCTCCTTCTTTCTCTCTGCTGTGTAGAATTCCATTGTGTAAATGTACCATAGTTTCTTGATCCACTCATTTGCTGATGAGCACTTAGGTTGCTCCCAGCACTTGGCTATTGTAAATTGTGCTGCTATGAACATTGGGGTGCATATGTTCTCTTGGATTGGTGTTTCAGGGCTTTTAGGGTATAATCCCAGCAGTGGAATTGCTGGGTCAAAAGGCAGTTCCATACTGTTTTCCACAGTGACTGCACTGGTCTGCAGTCTCACTAACAGTGCACTAGGGTTCCCTTTTCTCCGCATCCTTTCCAATGCTTGTTTGTTGATTTGTTTATGATGGCCATTCTGACCAGTGTGAGGTGGTATCTCATTGTGGTTTTAATTTGCACCTCTCTAATGGCTAGTGATGCTGAACATCTGTTCATATGCCTCTGGGCCCTCTGTATGTCTTCCTTGGAAAAATGCCTGTTCAAGTCTTTTGCCCATTTTTTACTTGGGTTTTTTGTCTTCCTGGTGCAGACTCATGTGAGTTCTTTATATATTTTGGAGATCATTATTATTATATAGTGACCAGTTTTGTTTTCATTAAAAAAATTTTTTTTGCTCTGTTCCCTCACTTCAACTCTCACTCTTAAACATGATCAGTCCTACCCCCCATGTACACTGTTGGTCATGAACTAAATTTTTGGCACAGCCTGAAAAAAAAATCAACTCAAGATAGATGCTTTCCTGACTAGGGTTTTCTAAAGCCATGAATTCCTTGCAAAGAAAAACAGTGTTGCCCTTTTTGTTCACTCTCCAGTGCCTAGCACATATTTTTTATAAAGAGATGTTGCTGGAATAAAACTTAACTATTAGTTAGTCATATCAACGTGAAATATGTAGAATATCCCAAGACCCAAAGTTAAAAGTTATTGCTAACTGTCCTTTCTCTGAATTTCGACACCACTTGTCTAAAAACACATATGGAACTTTGTACTGTCTATTTAGAAATATGTTTTATTTCTACTCTTTTCTTTCTTTTTAATTAAGATATATGGCATCTCTTTCAACTGGTTGTAAACACCTGGAGAAAAAGAACCCTGCCATATGTTTCTTTATATTTCGAAACAACTTTAAAAAGCACAAAATTCAAGAAATAAATCCAGATTGAAACATAATGTTTTACTTTCTTCCCCAAGTATACTTATTCTTTTATAATATTTATAGTACTATCATTGAATTTGAAAACTTACAATAACGGCTGCCTATTAACTAAATCTACGAGTCCATGTGCGTATTAAGATTAATCAAATTCTCATGAGTTTGAAGATATTGTGGAAAGAAAGGACATTATCAAAAGCAAATTCTTGGAGCGTAGTGACCTAAGTAGATTTCCTTCCACCTCAACTCTCAACTTTAAGAATTTGTCTGACCTGGTTGAATGCCTCCTGGGATCCACAGGTTAAAGTGAGACTTTGAGCTCAATCTGGCATAAGGAACTAGTATGGAAGTTTAGCCAAGTGTCAGTCCCAGGAAAAAAGAATGGAAAGCAATTGGAACTGGGAAGACCTGGCTGCTTTGAGTTTCCAAAGTAAAGTTGTCATCAGCCCATTATAAATATGGTGGGTGTTCCTGACCCCAGGAAAACAAATAAAAGGTGAAGGGAAGAACTGAATTTTTCCTACAGGTGAGGTTTGAAAGTCACAGAAACACAATAATCGAAGAGGTTTTGCCAGGGGCCTCAGTAGACAATTGGCTGCCTGCCTGCTTCTGCAACTGAAGAGCATAGACAGAGACAGAGCCCCCTCATTCACATCCCAGCACCTCTGGAACTCCCACAGTTTGCAGTACTCACAGCCAGGTCTGGGATATAACGAGCCAACAAGGAAAACTCACATCTTAAGAGGTCATCAGCCAAAAGAATCGCAGAACAAATTTCCAAATGAAATCGAATTTCTGGAGAAGAGAATGAAATTCTGACTTTAAAAATATGATAAATGATAAAGACACCAAAAGAAATTCCCAAATTTGACCACTTCTCCATCATAACTACCATATCCCATGCCACCCTCTCCTCTTGTCAGTCTTATTGCAGTACCACCTGATGTTCTCCTTATTCTCTCATCCTCACACAGAAGCCGGATTTTTCTATTGAAAAAGCAAGGCAGAGAGGAGGTGTTGTGGAAGATTTTGTCAGCAGAGGATGGTTTATGAATCTTCCAAGACCCCTCATAAAAACAGCTCAGGCAACTTGGAGAGCAAAAACAAAGACCCACAGATAACATCCATAGCAAAACTAGATGACTAGATATCTGCACAAATAGTAAGGTACAAAGGAGTTGAGGAAAGCCACTGAAACCCATGTGGTATCAGAATTTGTATGAGAAGAAATGGAGACGAGGGCCGTGGCTGGTGTAGCTCAGTGGATTGAGCGCGGGCTGGGAACCAAAGGGTCCCAGCTCGATTCCCAGTCAGGGCACATGCCTGGGTTGCAGGCCAGGTCCCCATTGAGGGCCATGTGAGAGGCAACCACACATTGCTGTTTCTCTCCCTCTCTTTCTCCCTCCCTCCCCCTCTCTCTAAAAATAAATAAATAAAATCTTAAAAAAAAAAAAGAAAGAAAGAAAGAAATGGAGATGAGGCACATAGGCCTATAATAGGAGGGCCCAAAAATCAGGAAAAGAATCATCTGAAAAGTGAAATGGACAATCTAAGAGATAAAGTGAGTGAAGATTATAATGGACGATATTATGTGATTTGAGTCTTACAAATGGTTGGCAGTTGGCTTTCCTTCTAAGACAAATCCCTACATTTTTAAAAAATTGCTTTTAATGAGATATAAATTGATTAAGATGGGAAAATGTAAACAAAGAGAAGATTCATATAACATTACAGAAGGGAAACAAAGGAGGCAGATTTCAGAAAGCATGAGGCCTTACTTCAATCACTTTGCTAAAGGATTGCTTTGAGAGAAGGAATATTTTAATAAGGGGACAGCAAAGTACAACCCAGTCACCCAATTAGCAACATTTATTTTAAAGGCAGTTTCTGTTAATTCCAATATTTTCTTCTCTCATGAATCTATTTCTGGATTTGTACTTTAAGATAAGAAGTAAAATATGTATTATGTGTGTATATATATGTTATATATAAGCTATATAGCTTAAGAATTTACATATATACATATACTTTTTTCTTCTTGACATTGCCACTTTCTTGGTTATTCTTTTTACTGACTACTTGACATTGCCTTTAAAAAATGGAGACAATTTGAAGTCCTGCATGGTGCTATCTTCCACCGGAGAGAATTATTTTGCTTCTGGAATGCAGTTGCAGTAGGAGCAGATCACCTTAATTCATTAAGGGACTGAGCTGTTTTAAAGCTGGGTTTCAGTAGCTGTTAGGGTTGGTCTTCTTTTGTTCAGTCTTATTCCTTTAGAAATAAAAGCCTTATGTATCATTAGGACCTCACCTTTGTGGTGAGTCTTACAGTCCACTATTGTTTTGTTTTGTTTTTATCCCACTCTCTGGGAATGTCAGGAGCTCTTTAGCTTTTCAAACTCTTAACTACTCATTTCTTTTTTTTAATTTAAATTTTTTGTTGTTGATCAATTATAGTCATCCCCACCCCACCCCCCCTTACTGTCTCCTGCCCTACCCACTCCCCACCTTGCTGAACTACTCAGTTGCCACATTAGAGTTGAAAATGCTTGGAGAGAAAATACGGCATTTAATATTGAGCGCACCTCTCTATGTTTTTGCTCTTCCCAAAATCGTAGCCCTTAAATCATCATGCCTTGGTAGCTCTCTGATATTCTATATATAAGCTCATCTTTTTTCATTGTTTTTGGTGAGGAATATGGTCTATAACAGGACAGTCTACTATTGGGGAAAGAATAAAACCACTCTAAATAAATATTGTCTGTAAAAGTGGAAAGAAAGTCAAAGAACAATGTTTTCACTTTAAACAGAGACTGGATTACAGTTTTAGATAATAAAAAGAAGAAAATGAGATAAATGTTTAGGGGCAATTTTCTATGGGTCGCTAAAATTTTTCTTTCTGTTAACAGGGATATAAAAATAGTGCACATTTTTGACATTGTATGTAAGAAACTGATACACCAAAAAAAGGCAGAAAAGAAGAAAAAGAAAGGCAAAGAAAAATCACATGAAACAAACAAACAAAAAATCACAAAGAGGTTAGCAGTAAATCCCAATATAATGAACATGCAAAAAGTCTAAATTCATCTCTTAAAAAGAAAAAAACTTGAATCAACATACAAAAATGGAATCGGTCCTAACAGGATGACAAGCCGAGATCATGGGAAAAGTGTCCTGCTAAAAACGTCGAGAACCAAGGATAAAATTTCAAAGATGCTAAAAGATTTTTAACGCATTTTTCAGCTCACACTTAAGAAATTAAAACCCACAAATGACCGAATAAAGCCAGAATGGAACGGCAGAGACCTGAGCTGTTATCACAACCCTTTCACTCAGCCCCACACCAGGGACTGCCTTTCCGTGTCCACCTGAGGCCGTAGCCAGGGCCAGGACTCTTGAAAAGCATAGATTTGAAACCGAGAATTCCCCACAAAGCCTGGGCTACTCGGTAAAGCCCAGAGTATATAAAAGTCCACTCACTACAGCAGAGAAAACACAATAAAACTCATCTATCGCTGATGGAGCTGTAATCAGGGAAAAAGAAGTGACCTCCAGACGTCAAACCCCTGGTTTTATGTTATGGATGATCTTGGAGACAGGCACTCATTACCCTAATGGTTCAAGGAGTTTTAAGTCCAAAGATTAACATAAAAATTGTCCAAGAGCAGGGTTTTTTTTTTTTTTTTTTTTTTTTTTTTTTTTTTTACTGGAATAGAAAATAGAAATAATGCACAACCAATTATGGAATAGATCTTTACAATCAAGGCTATAAAGGATACCCACAGGAAAAAAAACTAAGTCCACTAAAAATGAGCTCACAATAATATAGTAAAAACATTACAGAAAGACGATTGATGATGAGTGAGAATATGCAGATAAAGTACAGAGTAGAGTTAACAACCCAAGAGTTTACGTAAAAAGAACCCTTGAAAAGATATAGTTATTCTTTCAGAGATTAGATACATAAAACATTGAAAATGTTAGGTATGCATTAAAAATAATGAATTCAAAAAACAGTAAAAAGATGACATCAATAAGAAGAATACCAAAATGATTTTTAAATGGAAAAACAAATCCAAACCTGGCTCTTTGAAAATATGAAACTTATTGATTAATCTGAGCAAGAATAACAAAACAGAGAAACACACATGAGTTTAGAAATGGAAATGGAGACAGAACCACAAAGGAAAGTGAAAATAATTATCAGAAAATATTGTTTGTGGATATAACTTAAAGTTTGCAAACCTCCAGAGAAAGACCATTTACTTGCAAAAGAGAAAACTATTATATTTGACCTTAAAAAGAAGTTGAAAATTTAAATAAACTTACCACACTAAAGGATTGGAAAGCCGATGAAACTTGCATTATTAGAGAAGGAATTCCATGAGGTAATTCAAACATAGTTGTAAGCATTAGTTAGAAGAAAGCATTAATGTTTGTATTAAGTCAATATTCCTTAAAAAACAGTTAAGACTGCCAGGAAAGGCACCTCACTCAGTATCTAGGGTCCAGTGAGCATAACTGATTACCTAGCTTCCCACAGAGGCTTTCCCACAGAGCGGAAGGAGCCATGGTCATGAATTTCATCCCAGCAATACCTGTAATAATGCACATTTGAAAATAGTGTCCAAGGGTGGGGAAGAGATAAATACATTGTGATACATTCAAACACATGAACATATGCAACAATTAAAGTGGGTACAGCTCAAAAATATGCATAAAAATACATCAGTATAGGAAGCCAATTCTGTAAACTAAAAAATACAACAACTGAACATTGGTTTCACACACATCTGTATACTATAAAAGCAGAAAAACATGGACTGGATGCACAGGAACAGCATAAGAACTCCTAGAGAGAGGAAGAATTGTGCACACTGGAAAGGGAAAGGAGAGCAGCACTTCAACTTTAATTTTCATCATTTAAAAAAAAATCTGAAACAAAATGGCAAAATGTCAAAATGTTTCACATTTTGAAAATATGAGAAATTTTGTCTGATTCTTAAACTTTTCCATTTATATCGCCTCCCCAAAACCCCTTTCCTCTTCTTTTTAGTTATTGTTCAAGTACAGTTGTCTCCATTTCCCCCCACCACTCTCCCTTGCCACACACCCTCACCTCCCACCCTCAATCCTGCCCCCCTTTGGCTTTCTCCACGGGTCCTTTATACATGTTCCTTGACCACCTTCTTCCTCCTTTCTCCCATTATCCCCCTCCCCACTCCCATCTGGTCACTGTCAGTTTGTTCTTTATTTCCAGGTCTCTGGTTCTATTTCGGTTGTTTGTTTTGTTGATTAAGTTCCACTTATAGGTGAGATCAAATGGTATTTATCTTTCATGGCCTGGCTTATTTCACTTAGCATAATGCTCTCTAGATCCATCCATGCTGTCGAAAAGGGTGGGAGCTCCTTCTTTCTTTCTGCTGCATAGAATTCCATTATGTTAATGTACCAAGGTTTTTTGATCCACTCATTTACTCGTGGGCACTTAGGTTGTTTCCAGCACTTGGCTATTGTGAATTGTGCTGCTATAAACATTGGGATGCATAGGTTCTTTTGGATTGGTGTTTCAGGGCTCTTCGGGTATAATCCCAGCAGTGGAATTGCTGGGTCAAAAAGCTGTTCCATTTTTAGTTTTTGGAGGAAATGCCATACTGTTTTCCACAGTGGCTGCACCAGTCTGCATTCCCGCCAACAGTGCACCAGGGTTCCCTTTTCTCCACATCCCCTCCAACAGTTACCTGTTGCTTTGTTGATGATGGCCATTCTGACTGGTGTGAAATGGTATCTCATTGTGGCTTTAATTTGCATCTCTCTAATGGCTAGTGATGCTGAACATCTTTTCATATGCCTCTGGGCCCTCTGTATGTCCTCCCTGGAGAAGTGTCTGTTCAAGTCTTTTGCTCATTTTTTAATTGGGTTTTTTGTCTTCCTGGAGTGGAGTCGTATGAGTTCTTTATATATTTTGGAGATCAAACCCTTGTCTGAGGTATCATTGGCAAATATGTTTTCCCATATGATTGGTTCTCTTTTTATTTCAATACTATTTTCTTTAGCCCCACAGAAGATTTTCATTTTGATGAGGTCCCATTCGTTTATTCTTTCCTTTATGTCCCTTGCTCTGGGGGACATATCAGTGGTGATGTTGCTGCATGGAATGTCTGAGATCTTTTTTTTCTATTTTTAATTGGATTGTTTGTCTTCTCGGAGTGGAGTTGTGTGAGTTCTTTATATGCTTTGGAGATCAAACCCTTGTTTAAGGTATCATGGCAAATATATTTTCCCATGTCGTTGGTTCCTTTTTCATCTTGGTAATGTTTTCTTTAGCTGTGCAGAGGCTTTTTATTTTGATGAGATCCCATTTGTTTATTCTTTCCTTTATGTACTTTGCTCTAGGGGACATATTGATGAAAATATTGCTGCATGGAGTATCTGAGATTTTCCTGCCTACATTCTTCTCTAGGACTTTTATAGTGTCAAGATTCCTTTCCTCCTATATGATCCCACTTTCCTGACAGGTGCCCAGTTCTGTCTCCTTCCCCTTACCAACTCTCCTAAAGCAATTTAATGTCTGCCATTGGTATTTAGTGTAAAATAAAGCACCTTATTACTTGCAGGTCTATCTAGTTATCTTACTGTTCAATCTGTATCTGCACGTGCTTTCCAACCATTATAAGTATCAAAGGAGAGGGAGCTGCATTTTTGTAACTGTAGTGCTGTTCTCCTGAGAATGGGTTTTCTCCAGGCTATTGAAATCACATCTGCTGGCAACCTTGGATATGCCTCTGTATAATTCCAGGCCAGCTCAATAGAAAGCAATTAACTTGAGTGTTATATTATTAAATTAATGCAAGAGTCTTGCATAGGGAGTACTGTGTATAATTGCATGAACACAAGTCTTAGTTCCCTGGAAGGATAGGGTGACCAAACATGTGATAAATCCCAGTTTGAGTTACACAGATAATGGTTTGCTGAAGGGTATGTGGTGAGAGAAATACAGGTGGAGGGATGGCGGTAATCAGAGTTAGGCCCTTGATATTCTCAAGGCTGCTTCTCCTTCTGCATGACCAGCGGCTATCTCCCTGTCGTGTAGAAACTGCAAAGCAGGATCTAATTCTTGGCTGTGCTCACACAGGCAGATGGCCATTGCCTAGAACAGAAAGCACAATAACTTCCCTATTTGCATTGGGTTTAGGGTTTTTCTTTGGTTTGTTTTAAATATGTTTTAATATAATTCAAAATTTTCTTAGTGAGTACCAACATTTCTGTAACATAGCAAGCAGTTTCTCAACTGACAAATGCACTGGAAATCTCCCAGAATGCAATTTCTTTTCAAAACTGATTTGTGGAGTCCTCCCCCTGCCAATATGGCTATTAAAAAAAAACAAAACCTTCAACTTGATGATCACATGTAATTTCACAGAGTATTCATGTCTGTCGTTTTTAAAATGCAAGGAAGTACACTCAGTTGAAGTTCACCAGTTGGCATTCCCAAAGCTGTAAGGTAGAAGCCAATTTTATAAAAAATGAATTTTAAGTTAGAGAAAATGTTCTGTTGTCTGACTGGTCATGTATAAAAACAGATATTTATACTAAGATTCCATTTTTGCAAATGTTCAAAGAAGAGAATTACTAAAAAGGATTTTATAGCATAACCTCAATTCTAAAATCTTTACAAGAATCACAAGACATTAGCAAATTTGATAGGTCTTTTTCAAGTATAATGAGAAAATTTTATATAAAATTGATCTTAAATAAGATTGGTTTTAGTTCCTTAATACAGACCATATTTTGTTTCATTATCTCTCTTTCATATTGCGCAGGAACTCAGCCTCGCAGCAGACTGATGCTTTTAGGAAGAAGCAAAGCAAACATTTTTAAATTCATTCTTTTATTATTTTAAAATATTGATTTATTGAAAAACAATGCCTTATTGAAGGCATTGAACTCAATTATACAAGCTAGGAGTTGGGGATACAATATGGTCACTGCCCAAAATAGAACTTGCCATGCACAGGCTTCAATAATTGAATAAGTGGAGACATCATGTGATATTATTCAAGAGTTATGATATATCTTAATGTGTACCTTCATCTAACTTGAGAAAAAATCTTATAAAAATGTCTTTAAGCTTCCTAATGTAACAATATCAGACTTTTTACTGTATTTTCCTCATATTAAATCTATGGAGACTATGTGTGCAATTCATTTTAACAAATATGCATTGAGTGATAGAATCATTTACCTTCTTGAACATCAGTCTCCTCATTTATAATAGATGCTGCTAACAGTATCTAACTAATGGTGTTGTGAAAGTTAAATTAGGTTATGCCTATTAGCTTATTCTTAATTTAGATGTCAGTAGAAAAAACATTTCCCAGTTTCACTATCATTAACCAGAAAGGGGTCATATGCTCACAACTAAACCTACCACCATCAAATAATATAGGATTATTCTAATTTTAGCTTTCAGACATGGGAGAAAAGGTAGAAACGCAAATAAAACTGGGCTTTTCCAGCAAAGGAGAAAAAATGGCCAAAGCAGCAATTACTCCCATTAAGCAAGGATATGGTGTCTTAGGGAAATTATACCTAGAAAGGAGACTTTGGCCAAAGATCTGTGCACAGATTTAATGTGAGCAGGTAGTAAGCTAGATACAAAGGTAAGGTCAGTCGACATGGAGCCCCTAGCCTAAGTCTGAGTTTAAAATACAAGTCTTGGAAGAACTGGTGAAAACAGACACAGCTCCAATCTTCCAGGACTTGAGATGCCTTTAAGGTTGTAAATGCATGAACCAAAATTGAAGTAAAGCGGTTAGAATTACAGAATGGGAAAGAAATTTTGTGAGAGTCAAAAAGGTGTAAGCTCATATCCTTGGGATAATACCCAGAAAAGAAAGCATTAACCACTGGGCGGTAAATCCTCCCCTCTAGCCACAGGGAAACTCCAGTAAAGCTTGGCCCTTAGTCAAATTCCTTGCAGTATCAGTGCAGGGAAGTAGCGTTTGGAAATAAATGTCTTTGAGCATGCTGAACTTCATTATCAGAATTGTTTATTATATAGCCTGGTAAACCAGGAACTACAGCTAACCTAACAAATGCAAACTAAGTTCACATCCCTCTGGTTCTAGGAAATTGGCAAAGTATGCAAACTGAAAAGACCCAAGGCCTTGAGGATGTCCTGTGTTGATGCAACCCCAGCACAGCCAGTTGTCATCCCTCATGACCAAAACACATCCCTCAGGACATTGAATTGGCATCTGGAAGTCTGCAGCTTCCATTATGCTGTTCTATGCATGATTCTGTGCTCCTAGTACTCTATGTTTTTTTAAAGATTTTATTTATTTATTTTTAGAGAAAGGGGAAGGGAGAGAGAAAGAGAGGGAGATAAACATTAATGTGCGGTTGCCTCTCACACCCTACACCCCAACCAGGGACCTGGCCCTCAACCTGGGCATGTGCCCTGACTGGGAAGCAAACCGGCAACTCTTTGGTTCACAGACCCGTGCTCAATCCACTGAGCCAAACCAGCCAGGGCTGCTTTCTTAAAAGTAATAAACTTTGCCCGGCTGGTGTAGCTCGGTGGATTGAGCGCGGGCTGGGAACCAGAAGGTCCCGGTTTGATTCCCAGTCGGGGCACATGCCTGGGTTGCAGGCCAGGTCCCCGTGAGGGCCATGTGAGAGGCAACCGTACATTGCTGTTTCTCCCTCCCTTCTCCTTTCTCCAAAAATAAAAATAAAATCTTAAAAAAAAAAAAAGTAATAAACTTTGTCCTGAATAACACAAGTCTTTTTTATGAACTTGAATAATAACCCAAAACTGAAACCCACAGGAATAAAATGGCTAACTTTATACCTAGCCAAGTACTGAGCAGGGTGTAATAGTATTGATTTCATGGTCTTGGGTGAGGATGAGCTTTAGGACAAATGGACAGTGTTTAGGTGCCCCAGATTTAGCAGGTAAAAAGAGTGGATTAACAAAGTATTGTTGACAAAAAAGTAAGTAGGAAACTTCAATTCTATTCATGGGTTTATAGCACGGTGGTTCAATGGAAAATGTCCTTCTGAGAGAAGCAATACTGGAGTGTGAAATTGATTATGACCTCTTCCAGAAAAAGGTACTGTACACAAAACTGCCTTTCACCTGAAAGTTTCACAATGAGACAGTTGCTTACTTCAAAACTTTCAAATTTTACTAAAGGCATTAGTGATCATTTACTGAACCAGATAAACCATAAGTTAACAAGATGAGATATTCTGTTTTAGTTCATCAAAAGTTAAAAATAGAATTACCATGTTATCCAGCAATTCTATTTCTAGATATATACCCTCCAAACTGGAAAACAGAGACTCAAAGGCATGTTTACACAGCCATTTTTACAGCAGCATTCTTCACAATAGCTAAAAGGTAAAAGAAACCCAGGTGTCCACTGATGGATGATGCATAATACATGCTATAGAATATTATACAGCCATAAAAAAGAAGAAAGTCCTGCCATTTGCTACAAAATGGATACAGCTTGAGAGCATTATGCTAAGTGAAATGCTCCACAGAGAAAGACCAATTTTGTATTATATCACATATATGTTGAATCTAAAAACCTAAACTCACAGAAACAGAGTAAACTGGTGGTTGCTTGGGACTGAGGGCAGGGAAATGAGGAAATGTTAATCAAAGTGTACAAATTCCCATTTATAATATGAATAAGCTTTAGGGATCTAATATGAAGGATGATGACAATAGTTAAAAATACTGAATTGTATACTTAAAAGTTGCTAAGATAGTAGCTCTTAAATTTTCTCATCACGTACAAACAAACAAAAGTAACTATGTGAGGTGATAGATGTGCTAACTAACCTTATTGTAGTAATCATTTCACAATGTACAAGGTCTGTCCACTAAGTATCCAGATTTGAAATGTGAAAAATAGGGACATTTATTGAAGAAGATAAAAGATACAAGAAACAGCCCTGGCTGGTGTGGCTCGGTGGATTGAGCGTGGGCTGGGAACCAGGGGGTCTCTGGTTCAGTTCCCAGTCAGGACACATGCCTGGGTTGCGGGCCAGGTCCCCAGTGAGGGCCATGTGAGAGGCAACCATGCATTGCTGTTTCTCTCCCTCTCTGTCTCCCTCCCTTCCCCTCTCTCTAAAAATAAACAAATTCTTAAAAAAAAAAAGATACAATAAACATTGTGCATAGGACAATGACACCTCAGTCCCCTTCCAAGTAAGCAACATGGGACCTCACACAGTTCTCCCAATTGCCATCAGCTGGCTGGTTGTGTTTTCCTGAATCTCATTGATGGTTTGAAATCTCTTCCCTTTTAAAGGTGACTTGAGTTTGGGGAAAAGCCAGAAGTCGCAGGGTGGCAAATATGGGCTGTAGCTGGGCTAAGTCCTCTGAATGATTTGATGTTTCACAAAAAAAATTCTGCATGAGGTGTGATATATGAGTGGGCATGTTGTCGTGATGAGACTTCCAATCACCAGTTGCTCATAGCTGCAGACTTCTGAATCATCCAGACAATTTTTGCAGAGGAATGTTCAAGCTTAACACAAAATTTGATGCAGATTCATTGCTCTACCCACTCAATTATTTCAAATGCAATGGCCACACAGTACACATGCTCATTGAATGGCATCTACCACCCTCACAGACTAGTATAGTGAAGTTGTCTTTGTTCATGCATATGCATTTCAGTACACTACCCTTGGTTGCCAGGTTGCATCGACAGACTTTGTATGTGTATGTATGTGTGTGTGTGTGTATAATTAAATCATCACATTGTAGATATTATACTTACACCATGTTGTATGTCAATTACATCTCAAAAAAGTTGGAAAAACATTTTTAAAAAGTGTTTTCAACAAGTGGTGCTGAAACAACTGGACTTCCATGTACAAAAATAAAAATCTAGATACAGCTTTCATACCATTCAAAAAATTAATTGTTTAAAATTAATTCATTAATTCAAAATAGATCATAGCTCTAAATGTAAAACATAAAACTATAAAGCTCTTACAAGATAACACAGGCAAAAGTCTTATATATAGCAGTAACATTTTAGATATAAGACCAAAGGCACAATCTATGAAAGAAACAACTGATAAGCTGGACTTCATTAAAATTAAAAACTTTCTCTATGAAAGAAAATGTCAAGAGAGCGAGAAGGTAAACAAGAGGCTGGGAGAATATATTTGCTAAAAATACAATGATAAAGTGCTGTTATCCAAGATACTTGAACAACTCGTAAAACTCAAATTTAAGAAAATTAACAACCCAATTTAAAAATGAGCAAAAGATTTGAACAGACACCTCACCAAAGAATATACAGATGGCAAATAAGCATATAAGAAGATGTTCAACACTGGGGAATTGCAAATTAAAACAGCAATGAGCCCGGCTGGTGTAGCTCAGTGGATTGAGCGCGGGCTGGGAACCAGAGGGTCCCGGTTCGATTCCCAGTCAGGGCACATGCTTGGGTTGCAGGCCAGGTCCCCAATGAGGGCCATGTGAGAGGCAACCATACATTGCTCTTTCTCTCTCCCTTCTCCTCTCTCTGAAAATAAATAAATAAATAAATCTTTAAAAAAAAAAAAACAGCAATGAGATTTGACTTCACACTTATTAGAATGGCTCGGATCCAGAACACGGACAACACCTAAAGCTGGTGAGGAGATGAAGCAGCAGGCACGCGTATTCGTTGTTGGTCAGAATGCAAAAGGTACAGCCACTTTGGAATACAGCTTGGTCATGTCTAAGAAAACTAAGCAAACTCTTACCACATAGACCAGCAATTGCACTTCCTGGTACTTACCTAAATGATTTGAAAATCTCCTGCACACAGATGTGGACAGCAGCTTTATTCATAATTGCTAAACCTTGGAAACAACCAAGAGGTCCTTGAGTAGGTGAGTAAATAAATAAACAGTGTGCTACACCAAGAAAAGGAAATGAGCTATCAGAAATGCAAATCAAAAGAACACCTCACACTCCTCAGAATCACGAAGACAAAAGATGAGAACAGGAGCTGGCACAGTTGTGGTTAAAAAAGGAACCCTTACACACTGTTGGTGGGAATGTGAATTAGTCTGACCACCATGGAAAACCATACGGAAGTTCCTCAAAAAATTGAAGGTAGACTTACTATACAATCCAGCAATTTGACTCCTGGGTATGTACTTAGAGGATGTAAAAACAGGACTTTAACAAGATATAGGCACTCCCATGTTTATCTGTTTATTGCAGCATTATTCATGATACCCAAGACATGAAAACAACCCAAATGATCATGATTGGATGAATAGATTAAAAAGATATGGTAGATATACACAATGAAATATTATTCAGCCATGAGAAAGGAAGACAGTTTCTTGTTTTTAAAAACTTGAATGGGCCTTGAACACTTTAGGCTAACTGAAATAAGTCAGACAAAGAAAGACAATTACTATATGATATCACTTATATGTGGAATCTAAAAGTGTTAAACCTGTAAAAAACAGAGAACAAAGTGGTAGTTACCAGGGGATTAGGGGGGTGGAATAAGAGTGACGGTATTTAACGGTACAAAATTATAATGAGTACTAAATTTGCCAGACATGCTGAAGATTTTAAGCATGTCTGACTCCCCATCAGTACAATGCAGAATATTTCTTCATACAACACCCTCCAGCAAAGAGCAATGAGATGATAAACAAATGTTTAACTTAAAAATGCATATCTCTGCTCAAAGTTATGTGAGCCAAGCCCTGACCAGTGTGACTTCATTGGTTGGGGGTCATCCTGTAAAGAGAAAGGTTGATTCTCTGTCAGCACACATGCCTGGCACATGCCTGGGTTGTAGGTTCAATCCCCTGTTGGGGAGCATATGAGAGGAAACCAATTGATGTTTCTCTCTCACATCTATGTTTCTCTCCTCCTTTTTCCCCTCCCTTGTCCTCTTTCTTCAATAAATAAATAAATAAATAGGCCAAGAACAAAATAGAAATGGAAAGTGTGGGGTGGAACTTGCCCGTGAACCTAAAAGGCTCAGGATTGTACGCAGTCTTCTGGAGTAACTGGCATTTAAAGTGTTGCATACAGGCCGTTCCTGAGAGCAGGAGTAGAGCAGAGGACTTCTCTGAGCAAGTATTCAGTGTTAGAAGAGCAGGAATTGGCATCAATAGTAGGACCATTAATTGGCATCTTTGCCTGGAGTCGAGGTAGGAGCAGAAACAGCCACCAGCCAGCACCTGGGCCAAGTCCTTGTCAGACTAAATCTGAACTTTCCCTGACATCACCACGGGGTATATTTAATGAGAATCCCAAGTGGAAAGTTTCTGAACCAGCGGTCTGAATGAAGCAAACAAACAAACAAAAGAACACAAGAGAAGGATGAAGACAAAATGTAAACAAAAAATGCCATTTTAAAGATTACAAATGTAGTCTCAGAGATGTCTAGTACTGAAAGCAGGATTCAAACATAAGCAGTGTAACTTCAAATCCGGCTATTAACTCGTAGCGCACGGACTCTCCAATGAAACAATTACTTGATCTACAAAAAGCCTAACTATTTGATTAACTGTTTTTTTTTTTTTTTGCAGAAACAGCTAATTTATTTTACTATAGAGGCAAACATTATTTATACTTCATGAGTAAATCTTTCTATGAGTTTTGATAACACCCTGCCAATCCACTGTTTGGATTTCTAGCATGATAGATTAGTTGTGCTTGTTCTTGAACTTTATATGAATAGAATCATACAGTTTGTAGTCTTTTGTGTCTCATTTCTTTCACTCAATATGTTTTTAAATTTTAGCTATGTTGTAGCATGCATCAAGTTTGTTCTTTTTGAATAATACACCATTGTACACAGATTGTTTATCCATTTTCTTGTTGATGGGCACTTAGACTGTTTCCAGCTCTTAGTTATTATGAAAAAAAGCTGTTATGAACATTCTTTTACATGTCCCTTTTTGGATGTATATTTCCATCTCTTTGAGGTAAATACATCAGAGTAGAATTGCTGGGTTATCAAATAGTTGTATATTTAACTCTATAAGGAATTGGCAAGAAGTTTTCCAGAGAGATATTACCATTTTACAATTCTACCCGTATTGTTTAATTTCCTTCTCATGCTCATCAATTGCTCTAATGGAGGCAAAATGATATCCTATTGTAGCTTTATTTTGCATCTCCCTTGTGACTAGTGATGCTGAGCAGTTTTCATGTATTTATTGGCTATTCACATATCTTCTTTGTAAAGTTTCTCTTCAATCTTTCATTAATTTAATTGATTATCTCCTTAATATTAGTAGGTTCCTTAAGTTTACTGCCTACAAGTCAAGTCCTTTGTCTGATATGTGTTACAAGTATTATCACCCAGTTTATGGTTTACCTTTTGGTTTCTTAATGGTGCCTTTTGGAGCACAACTTTAAATTTTTATTAAGTTCAATTTATTCATTTTCTTGTAGAATATTTATAGTTTTAGATTTTATGTTTAAGTCTATAATCCATCTCAAAATAATGTTTGTGAATGGTGTAAGGTAATGATCAAGGTTAATTATTTGTCATCCATTTATCTAGTTGTTCCAACACCATTTTTTAAAAAAATGTAAGTTTGTTTGTTTTTTTTTAAGATTTTATTTATTTATTTTTAGAGAGAGGGGAAGGAGAAAGAGAGGGAGAGAAACAGCAATGTGCGATTGCCTCTCACATGGCCCTCACTGGGGACCAGGCCTGCAACCCAGGCATGTGCCCCAACTGGGAATTGAACCGGGACCGTCTGGTTCCCAGCCCGCGCTCAATCCACTGAGCTACACCAGCCAGGGCTCCAACACCATTTTTTGAAAACATTTTTTTTTCTCCACTGAAATTCTTAGTACCTCCGTTAGAAATCTACTGAGTTTAAATGATGGATTTGTTTCTGAACTCTATTCTGTTCTGTTGATTTATTTTTTTATCTTTATACTAGTGTTACACTGTCTTACTATAGTTTTATAATAAGTTTTGAAATTAAATGAGGAGAGTCCTCGACCCTTGTGCTTTTCCCATATGGTCCAGTTTATTCTAGTTTCTCTTATTTCAAAATAAATTTCAGAATCATCTTGTTGATACCTACAAAAAAAAAAGACATTGCTATTGTAAATGGGATTGCATTGCATCTCTATATCAACTTGACAGCATTAACACCTTAAACAATATGGGTGGACCCCACTATTAAAAGATGGTATAATATATTTATTTATGTTTTTGGAAATTTCTCTTAGAAATATTTTTTGGTTAACTGTGTAGAACTTGTACACAGTTTATATTAAATTTACTCATATGTATATAATGTTTTGATGCTAATATAAAACATACAATATTTTAAAATATTTTATTTATTATTTTTAGAAAGGGGAAAGGAAGGAGAAAGAGAAGGAAACACCAATGTGTGGTTGCCTCTTGTGTACCCCCTACAGGGGACCTGGACTGCAACCCAAGCATGTGCCCTGACTGGGAATCAAACCAGTGACCCTTTCGTTCACAGGCCGGCACTCAATCCACTGAGCCACACCAGCCAAGGCTAAAACATGTAATATTAAGGTTCATTTTCTAAATGTTTTTGTTGCTAATATATAGAAACACTAATATCTCTACTGTCCAAGGTTTATCACATGAAAAATAATAATTTAAGAAAGTTAAAAAGCAAATCAATAGCAGTAACTGTGAGAAATATAAACCATAGTGCAATTTACCTACACATAAACTAATTTTTCAGAATGTATTTCCTAGTCATGTATTCATTAATCGATTGCTCTTCACACATGAAAAAACTAAGGGGAATGTGAAAGACTGCACAATAAATCAAAACACAAAGAATTTAACTAAATGCCTAAATTTCTATGTTCTCTGTCCTAGGCATACCATCTAAGCTTTAATTTAGTAAATTTTAACTTAAACTAGTCTATTAATCTAATATTTAATCCATACTCAAATTCATGTTAGAGGTTGAAAAAAACATTTTAAGCTAGTCTAGAAAATATGTTTGAGAGGCATAAAAGCTGATTGATAAATTTAGTGTCTATGACATAAAATTTATATAATCACCACCTCAACATCTTTCAAATCATGTAACTATCATTTCTTCTCTTCCTTCTCAAATCTCTAAAGTCTTTATTCGTGTATATTTTTCTTTTTTCCCACATATTCCTACAAATGTTAATCACTCTCTACACACTGGTTTTCTTAATTCTATTTTAAAAGTAACTAGATTCACTTTTCTTGAATGAATCTTCTTAAAGGGGCCTCCTCGGCCCCATCCTCTTATTCATCAGCTAAACTCCTGAGTGTCCGCATCAAACTTCCCATAGCAGCACAGGCCTGGAACCTAGAAAGGGCTTGGATAAATATTTTCCATAAATGGATAAGTGGATGAACATATGCATAAAATAAATCTGAATCCTATCATCAAATGTAAATTCTCTAACATTCCCATCGTCAACCTCTCAATAATTGTTTTCCATTCTTTGCTCCTGTTGAACATTTTTTCTCTATTTGGTACCTGAAACCTCCCGCTTTGACAGCTTCATCCTGTGTTTCCTTTAATCTCTTCTATTTCACAGTATACTCCCGTCACATTATCCTGTTCCTTAGTCCCTCTCACTCGCTTATATTGACTTCCTAGTTCTTTCTCTTTACACTCGTTTTCTGAGAGTTCATCCAATTTCCAGTTTAAATTAATTTTATGGATCAGACCTGCTGTTACCACGTAGAGCCTGTGTGAATTAGTGCAAAAATAAAAAAATAAAAAAAAGAGGCAGACCTTCTGGGCAGACATAGCTCTGTGAATGTACAAATTGTGAATATAAGCCACCTTTGTGCAAATTGGAAAGACTTTCCCCTTCTTTGGACTCAGCCAGGTATACAAACTCTACAGAGAAGTCCTGTGATTGGTTCCCAATGATACATTTCTAGCCAGGATACCAGGCCAGCATTACCTATAAAGAGTTCTTATGAGTACTCTTAACAAAAAATCAAAATTAGTTCCCTCCGTCCAAATTTTCTGTTTTTAAAGGGAGCTCTCATGCACTGTTGGTGGGATTGTATATTGGGGCAACCATTATGGAAAACAGTATGGAGATTCCTCAAAAACTTTAAAATAAAGCTGCTATATGACCCAGAAATTACACTTCTGGGTATGTATACAAAGAAAACAAAACCACTGATTCAAATGGATGTGTGTGTCCCTATATTCATTGCAACATTATTTGCAATAGCCAAGATGCAGAAGCAACTTGGTGTCTATCAACAGACAAATGGATAAAGAAGATGTGATATGTATGTATACAGGATGGGGCAAAAGTAGATTTGCATTTGTGAGTATGAGAAACAAAGTTTATTCTTTTATTATTTATTAATTATTGCATTATTTTATATGAACAACTGTAAACCGACTATTGCCCTACCCTGTATATGGAATATTATTCAGCCATAAAAAGAATAAAACGTTGTCATTTGTGACAATACTGAGGAACCTGGGACGTATTGTGCTAAATGAAATAAGACACACAATAACAAATACCACGTGATTTCACACAAAAACAAGGAAAACAAAGCAGACTCATAGATACAGAGAACAAATTGATGGTTGCCAGAGTGGAGGGAGGGAGGCGGATGGGTCACAAAGGTAAGCAGGAGTGTCGTCAATAATACCGGGGATCGCTTTGCATGGGGACAGATGGGAACTAAATGTGGTGATTGCATTGTACTGCAAAATATGTCAGATCACAGTGTTGTATACCTGAGGTGACTATAATAATGTATAAGATACTATTACTATATGATGTATATAATGTAATATAATATTGTACAATATAATGTTGTATGCCTACTATACCTTAATACAAATTTTAAAACAACGACAAATCTCCTGTTCTTTCTAATCCCAAACTGCATTAGTGTATCAATGACCAAGTCATTCTGACACATACTTTACTTTCTAACTTGTCCCTTCATTCTCTTTCAGACACCATGATGCTAAGACGCTACAATCTGATGATTTTCCTATTCCTGTGGTTTCTTGTTGGAGATATTTCTTATTTCAATCCCTCTATGTGGTGACTTTTCATGCTTTCAGAAGAAAATCCACTGAAAGCCCACAGGGCTTTGCATGATCTGCCACACATTTCCCTTCCTTAATCTTCATGTTAAATTAGTGTCCTGCTATCTCGGAAACCTGTATTATCCCTTGACCATTTATCATCATTATAATTAAACAAATATTTATAAAATTATGTTTTATGCTTTTCTCCTCCAAACTCACATTACCTAAGAATGTAAGAATTGTGTCGTCTTATTCAATCTTTATGCCCAGAACCTAATACAACACCTACCACACAGTAGGCGTATGTATTTGTGAGAGAATAAATGTAAGTACAATAGCAGCATCATTTAAAGAAACTGAAAGGGTCTGGTTAAATATAGCCTATATTGAAAACTGCCAGGAATAATAGAGTGCACACTGTGCCATGTAAACAGAAGATAAAGTAACCATTAATCATTCCCACAATTTGCAGAGGTCTTGATTTCTGCAAGAACACCATCGGTCATTGCTACCGGTGCAGACATTGCATAACAGTATTTCACAAGAGCAGTTCTGGTACTTACCATTTGACATGAATGTTTTAACTAGTCCATCTTTATTAATGAGAGCTGGCACTGAAACAGCTGGAAGAAGAAAAGAGTTGTTTAAAAATAAAACAATTTTTATGCATCTGTTTAATATTTTACAGGGAGACATGACAGAAAAGCAAATGGAAACACATATGAACAAAATATATCATAGAAAATGGAAAAGGAAATGAGCGTTGATTTATTTCTCCCTAAGCGTGTAAAACCAGAATGTCAAAACTCAAACTCCCTCAGCCCAGTCCAAGTCAGGTAGCCTTCCACCATGCCACGTTCTCTTGGTCTTCTGGTTAAGAGAACTTTTTATACACAACTTTACTATTTACTGAATAACCATGTAACAATATCCAAGGTCTGTCCTGAAGGTATTCAGCCATACAATATGAAAAGCAGAGCTATTTATTGAAGAAGATACAAAATACAAGAAACATTGTACATAGGACAATCATGCCTCAGTCTCCTTCAAAGTAGGTGCTTTGGGACCTCACACAGTTCTCCCAGTCACCATCAGCTGCCCTGTTGTATTTTCCTGAATCTCACTGATGGTCTGAAATCTCTTCCCTTTCAAAGGTGATTTTAGTTTTGGGAAAAGCCAGAAGTCATAGGCACCAAATATGGACTGTAGTGGGGCTGAGTCACCTGGGTGATTTGATGTTTTGTCAGAAAACTCTGCACAAGACATTCTGCATGAGCAGGTGCATTGTTATGATAAAGCTGCCAGCCACCAGTTGCCCATAGCTGCAGCCTTCTGAATCATCCAAATAGGTTCTGTGGAGCAATGTTCAAGCTTAACACAAAATTTGATGCAGATTTTTTGCTCTGCTTGCTCGTCATTTTGAATGTCACAGCGACACAGTATATATGTTCACTGAACAGTATCTACCATCCCCACTGACTGGTACAATGAAGTTGTCATTGTTCATCTATGTGCATTCCAGTCCACTCTCCTTGGCTGCCAGGTTACATCAATGTTGTGCAAATAGTTATTATATTAACAACGGCTGGACTTTTTCTGAACAGACCTCATATGTACCTCAGCCTGCTCATCTGTAAAAGTGGTTTAATACTAATTAAACCAATATATATAACTAGGTAGGTTTACCTAGTTATATATAATGAGATGATGTTCCTAAAATATTTATCATAGTACTTAGCATACAGAAATCAATTAACAACTGCTAATGATCTGTATTAATATATAATATTTATGGATGGTGATTTAATACATTTCCTTGGCACCCAATTTCAGTGCCAGTAACCAGTTCTATCTGTTCTTTCTCCAGTTAAACCTCAAAGTTTTTAATTACAATTTAAACTCATCAAAATCCTGCAATGTCTTCATTTACTTCCATTCACACCAGTCACTGCCCCTTTATTAAGATCTATGTTCAATGGGCTGTCCAATTACCAGCCTTAAGCCTTAGCTCATATTTTGCATCTTGATTTTATAGGGTGCTATTTTGAGCCCTCCACTTTTGGAACCAACTGTCTGCTACTTATTACTCAGAGATAGACAACCAGCTAACACATGTTATCAGGATAACAAATATTTCTTCTGTTAACTGCTTTTACATACAATGCAACTGACCCACCTCCCAAGTCACTATGGGATGCTTTCCAAATCCTATATCAAACACATTTTATCTCAGTCACTTCCATATTTGTCATTTTCCCCAACATTGACACCTGACAGGTATATGATGGTAAGGGATTTTTCCCTCTATTAAGAGAACCACCAGCACAGCCAGGGCTATGTTTCAATGAGAGTGTCCCAGTGGGAAGAGCATCCTCCTGTCCCCTTGACGTGTACTTTGCCTATGTGTGCCAGAAAAGGGAGACCCATCAACCTCAGGCTTGGTAACATGACTTATCACTCTAACTGGCTTCTTGCATAGCAATTACTCATATGGCCCTTATAGCACGCGACATTTGAAAACAAAGAAGTTGAGATACGAACATTGAAGAAGCATTTGGCAATACCAAGAGTCCTTGTTGATACCAAGGACTTCCTAGGACATTGTTCACAAGAAATGATATTGGGCAGCAGTTCCTCAAAACTCACATTTTGCCTCAGCAAACACTTAAATCATGAGGTTAACATCAAGATGGAAATTTGAAGAAAAATGAATTCCTTCTATCTAGAAACTTTTAAACGGATCAGGCCTACCCAGAGAATATGGCGGCAACAGCATCTAAATGCCTCGGTAGATTATTGCCAGTGCTCTTGGTTGCTCTTTTGCTCTCTCTCTCTGTTTCTGACCCTCTTTGAATTCTGACTTTGGATTCTAATATTCATCTTAAAAGCTTTCCACTGATAATCCATTTGAGACACATTCCTCTAACGAGATCCTCTGCAACATTTCATAATCCTGACCTAGTTTTTGCTTTTAGGTTTCCAATACTGTGTATGGTAAGAAATGTTTCTGCCTTCTCTCCAGGCTTTGTAAGCCCCGGTGGAGAGGAAGTCCTCCCAGGCCAAAGGGATTGAAGAGACCCCATTGTACAGGTATGGAGATTTGCTCTTGCAGATACAATTGTGCAAACCACTATTTAAAACTCATTAAGTATGGTATCAATATAAAATTAAACCAAAACGATAAAAGGAACAAGGTATACATTTTCCCACTTTTTTATGTTACTCTTGGAAAGAGACTTAACACGATATCATTTCCCCTTGATCAACCAATTCTGTTCAAATTAAATAGCGCTAAATTCTTACATTATTTTAATTAAAAATCAAATTTGTATTTTTTAAAAAGTGTTTTCTTCTGAATTTCCAAATCATTTTCTAGTCCTCTTTTTTGTTTTCATAAATTAAGCCATGCATGTAATTTAGAGTCAAATAGTATTACAAGGCTTGTGGGGAAAAAGTTCTCTCCTGCCCATTTCCTGCCCCATGTAAGCTGCTACTTTTACTTCTTTTTGATGATTCTTAATGCTAAATGTCAAGCATATTCTTTGGTTTTAAGTTTTAAGTATATTTTTGATTTTTAAATAACTAATCAACAATTGCACCATTTTGAATAGAGATTTTACTTAACATAGTAGTTAGAATGCAAGTGTTCTATTACAAACAACCATTTTCATTATACAATTGAGTGACATGTTATAATTTAATCATTTTCTCTTCCGTTAGATATTTTAGTTATTTCTCACTTAGAGGAGAGGAGGTCCTATATAAATTATAAATTAAATTACAATCCTGACTTAAGAAGCCAGGCAGCAAAACGACACTAAGTTTCTCACAGAAGGACTTTGAACCCTGGAGTGATAATTCCTTTGGATTCTTGACAGCTTAACAGATAAACATGTGCTTCAAGAACAGGTTCCATAGAGTTGGGGGCTTTGCTAATGTGTCCTTAAGAACTAACACCCAGCGTGCCGGCTGGCTGGGAAATATGACTCTTGGTGTCTACCTGGAAACAAAAGCAAAAATAACTAAAAAGATATCCTACTGTTAAACAATGCTTTGAATATAATGAAAATCAAAGTACTTTTGAAATTTAAGACAGTCTGTACCAGTAAGAAAGCTGTAGAAGGCTTTTCAATTCTGGCAATTCCTCCTCAATCACCACAGAATGAAAGCCATCCTAACACTGCCAGGCAGCTGCCTGCTTTGACATCCAAAATGTGAATGACCCACAGGGGCAAGAGATAAGTGATGATGAAGATGACAAGCATTGACATCGTCACAGGTCTTGGTAAAGGTCAGAAAAGCCAGCCAAGAAATTGTGACTTAAAGTGGCATCAAATGGTAGTTTCAAGTTTAGTCAATTTTAAAGATTTTAAAGATTATATTTATTTATTTATTCATTTATTTTAGCGAGAGGGGAAGGGAGGGAGAAAGAGGAGAGAAACATCCATATGAGAGAGAAATATCAATCAGTTGTCTCTCCTATGAGCCCTAACCAGGGATATAACCCACAGCCCAGGCATGTGCCCAGAAAGGGAATCGAACTGGTGACCTTTTGCTTGCCCGATGATGCCCAACCCACTGGTCCACACTGGTCAAGACAATTTTAATGGTTTTAAAATATTTTTTAGTGAGAAAAATACTTTCATTCTCAAAAGTTTAAGTGATATAACTCTTGCTGCTATTGGTATCTAGAACCATTTTTCAATTTATTAATTAAAAATTAAAATACATGACACTGTAAGTGACAAGTAGCAGCATGACCCAGGCATTGTGGAAACACTGTTCCCATGGTAAATATATGAGCTGCTTTAAGCGTCTATGCCTTTGGATGCTCAGTTCTGTCCACCTAATGTCCCCCTCCTCTCCAGCACTTCCTTCCCGACCTTGCTGTTGGCCAGTAAAGTACTTACCACTCAACACTCAGGTTCCAATAATCTCCTCCCCATGGGTTTGCTGGAAGCTAATTCTCCTCTTCCCAACTGGCAGAATCTGTTCACCACCTCCCTCAGGACACTCAGTGAGGATGCTGCCTGATCGATCGCTTGCCTGCGTTTCCATTACCCAGCTGTCCTTGCTCGTGCTCGTCCCAAGATTCTTCACTGCCCCTGTCTCAACAAGCTCTTCCTACACCCCTGTGAATTTCTGAGAACCTCTCAGCTTGCAGCTGGAGAAGATTTAATCCAAGGACCCGCTACAGGAGGCTCACTGGGAGGCTCTGTTTAGCTAAGCGTTCCACATTCCAAGGTCAAAAAACCACCCAATATTATGCCATCCACCTCACTGAAGAGACTACTTAGAGCTGTCAGTTCAAAGAGTGTGTCCTAACACCAACCCGGTTTCCAGCTTCAGCACAAGACATTTTAAGGTGAAGGCCACGAGAAAGAAATGCCCTTCGGAGTAATTCAGGCTTTTAAAAAGAAATGCATTCCCATCACTCTATCCACACTCTCCCATCATGGTAGAAAAAAGGGGCCCCTTTCCCTCTCCAAAAAAAAAGAAAGGGAACTCCAAAAGCATCCTTAATAATATAACTAAATATATAATGTACAATTTTATTTTCTTAAATTGGGTTCTCCTAGAAAGAACTTTGAGATGAGAATTCAAATGCAAAAGTCACTTGCTTGGAAGGGTCAGGAAGCCCTGGTGAAAGCCCCGTGACATAGGGATGGTAAGTGGACTCTGAGAGAGAGAAGTCCCTTAGGTGCCTAGTTGACTAGGGTCACACTAAAAGCGTTACAGAGTAACTGAACAGGAGCCCACATCTCCGTATTTTAGCAGAGGTTCAAATGCACCAATTAAGTATTCTTAACTTCTCAATACCCATTGCCTTTTTAAGAACATTTCATTTGACCTCGGTCACAGAGGAAACTAAATCATATATTCACGAGGTTTTGAAGGAGTCATAGCTAGCAGCAGTTTGACTTAAATTCCAATACTCATAACTATTAAGTCAATTTTCTTTCCATTTGCAAACTTCCTGAGTCTTTCCTTGACTTTGAATTTTTAAAATGATCCAAAGCCCAGGGACATTCTGACCACACCAACATCGATATATTACTATTGCATTGAATATAATAATATTGATTCTGTTGTCAAACTGATGTTTATTTGATGATATTTCTAGTGAGACAGCACACCCATACAGTATCAGACATGTTAGGATGCACCGGAGAGTCCACCTACATAGAGGAGTTGTAGCCTACGTTTATTCAAACTACACAGTGCTAGAAAGATCCATTAATTTTCACAGTGGCTTTTAGAGCCCCTCTTGCCAATGTAAAACATACTAAGTTCTTTGTATTTTCTATGTTTTCAGCTATTCCAATAGTGAAAAGAAATACCACAGTGAAACAGGTAAAAAAAAAAAAATTCTGTATTAATTAAGAGCCACACACCAAGAGTGAGTACATTCATGGGCTTTCTTCTGATCAGGCATGTTTCTATATCCTTGAAAAGGGGAATTCAGGGGTGTAAAAAACGGAGAAAACAACCCAGATTGTGACCTTGCTATAGTCAGTAAAATGTTCCCTATGAGTAGTAGCTTTCCCTTGCAAAGAGCCCACACAGAGGTATTGAATGAATAGTTACTTCAATTGATTTTCTTTTTCTCTAGTGTCTCAATTTTTATTTTTTACTTTTGGAGTTTTTTCAGATTAGAGGTACCAAGGGCTCACTTTGGGTTTGTGATTGTAAACATTTTATTTCTTTTTGATGTTTCACTTAGACATATACAATGATGATTGATGGCTGTTTAGTAAGAGTAGTACTCAAGAGAATGATTCCGGGATGGCTATGTATTTTCAAGAGCTTCAGTCATGCTTCTGAAGGAAAGAACAACTGCCGCAGAGAGCTACAAGGCACATACGTTAAAATGTACAGATTCCACTTAATATCTAGAAAGGGAATAAAGCAGTTATTGGGAAGATCATTACATTTTTCAGGGATTTTCATAAAATATTACAACACAATTTGAACATCCACATAAGAGTGGGAAAGAATGAATCTTCTTATTCTTCAGAGTTGGAGCTGTCTTTGTGGTTTGGCTTAGAGTAGTCTCCTCATCAAGCCTGCAGGGAAGATGGCAGCTCACCATTATGGCTGCAGAGCGTGTTTTCTGGGAACAGCATAGTAAGTCATTCATTCACAAATGTGAGGCACCATGGGTATAAAAGTAAAAGTTGCATAGTCTTTGACTTCTTGGAGATTGTGTTCAAATGTGGAAGGCAGTTAACTAAACACATAAGTATAATGCAAAATAAGTACAAATTAGGTTGCTGTGGGAATACAGAGTAGGGACAACCAGCTCGTGCTGGGATGCAGGGAAGGCTTGGATGTGCCCTCGTGAGACATGGAGGAGCCAAAAATATATTCCAGGCAAGGGCACTGTTGCAGAGGCAATGGAAAGAATGGCACTTTGGGGGAACTGAAGCTAGTTTTGTTGGGCTGCACAGTAATGAACAAGGACTAGAGATTAGTAACAAATGAGGCTAGAAAGTGAGGACCTCACCAGTTATGTTAAAGAGTTAGAAATTTGTCTAAAAACAGCAGTAATGTATCAAGGAGGCTTGTCACAAGTATATGTTGATGATATAGTCTTTCCTATGAGTCAGCCGGGCAACTGCTCAGCTAACTGGCTGCTGAGCAGTACGGCACCAAGGAATACACAAGAATCACACACAGTAACTATGCTCCTCACTCAGTTTTTATTGAATGCAGGTTCACTCAAAGTAGAACATCAACATACATTAATATCCTACTTACACTCTAACCATCTAAGAAAATTATACACACGCAGAGTAATCAATGAGGGATAATGAACCCGAGTCCCGGAGTCTCAGTCTGCAGGTCTGTGAGACAGCACGGTGGGCAAGGTAGTTGTCAGCATCTTGCAAAGAAGTATCTCTGGAGCCAGGTGGGCAGCAGGGCAGACGAAGTCCTCAGTTCAGCAGGGCAGGGCCTCTGGCGGCCAATGCCAAGGGAGATTAGCGTGGCATGGAGCAGCACTCTGGAGTGTGGAGCTCGGCTGTCTCAGCAGTGGTCTGAAACTGCTTCAGTTATACATTAAGAGTGGTGTACCCCACCCTTCTGGGTCTTTTCCAATAAAAGTCTTGGCACCCCTGCTAGCAAGTGTGGAATTTCCCCAGGAGCCTATCTATGGGTGGTCCCACTCTGCAGACGTGGCTACTCCGATCACTTGTGCAGATATCTTGGGTGTGTCTCCTAGCCAGATGTGTCTAGCGTGACTTAGGTAGTTTCTCTCTTGAACCAAAGCGTCATGGCTGACTGGCAGCCATCTTGGTTGACATGAGTGATTCCATTCTTTTTATATATGTTATGCTATCTTGACCTGACCAATGCCATTTTATTGGTCCTGCTTTCCACAAAGCTTAAGGAAGAAAGTGTCATAATGTGCACCTTTGAACAATTGTTCTGGCTGAACCATGGAGACTGTTTTGGGAAAATGTAAAGCTGGCAGGTAGAGAAATCTATAAGGATGCTCTAAGCAATAATTCAGACAAAAGACAAATGGTAGCTGGAACTAGAGTGCTGGTGATAAATAAAGTGATAAACAGATGGATTTAGGAGATATTTAAGAAGTAGACTTTGCAGACCCTGGTGATAGGTTGTACGCCTAGAAGGGAAACAAGGAGTAATCAGGACTGCCATCTTGAGTTACTGGATAGGTGCTGTGCCACTTACTAAAGACTGGACACTGAGGAAGAGATTGCAAAGATGTGTATAAACCACACTTTGAAAATAAATTGGTATATCATAATAAATAAAAGTGTTTATAATTGTTTTAAATTATCTCAATGTCCTTTACTGTGCCACAAGTCACATAATAGTATACATTTTACAGGTGAAGCATTCATGGCTAAAAGAAATTAAATGACTCGCTGAAGATTACGCAGAGCATAAAAAGAGACACGAGGACTGGAGCAAGAGCTTATGTTTCCAATGCCATTTCTTACAGCACTCTACTTCCCTTCCCTGGAAGCCGCATTAACTCTCCTGAGCCACAGGGATAATAGCTTTTGTAGCATTATCAGTGATTTCTAAGTGATATTCTGATGACCTGAGAGACACGATGCTGCCTCCCAAGCTATTCAATCCACTTATCCAGCAAGGCAATTTCAATCCCCCGGAGCTTGTTCTCTTTACTGGGATCTTATTTAAAAAAAAAAAAAAAAAAAAGCCTTGAAATAGTTTTCTACCTTTCCCTTAAAAGTATTTCACAACTAAGTTAGAAATACTTATTTGTTTTGAAAGGAATAAACATTTAGAAGTAAGTCCTCATTGAATAATTAAATCATCGTATTATGACAATTACCAGACAAAAATATCATGAAGTTTTTTTTCTGACTATAGGTAGATTATGTACCATGGCGGTTTTAATGCATTGGTATATTTTCTGCACCTATTTCCCCTCAATTACTGTCTCAGCACCGTAGAGATTTTCTGAGACCAGTATCCAATATCAAAAGCTATTCTGCTGGTATAAATCAAGCGAAATTCAATTTTTGCATTTTCAAAAATACTTCTACTAATAAGTTATTGATAGGATCTCCTCAATTTTAATTGTTTCCATTCATATTTATTAAAATGTGGTACCTTCTACAAATTATCTATATCAAAATCTAGTGTAAGAAGATTCTGCAAAGATGGTAGCAGCAACGAGCCTTGAATCCCAACATGAAAACAGACAGAACAACCACACAGAATAAGCCATGGACAACATTAGGTGACAGACTACTCTTGTGGACATTAACATACAAGTGGATGAAGACACACCGTCTATAGCCACAAGACTTGGTGTCATTAATATTTGAGCATGAGAACGCAAGGGAAACAAGAAATCTGGTGGATCTAAGAATAGGCAAGCCCCCCTGGAAAGCACAGCAGGCTGATTTGGAAACCGCAGTTATAATCAGACAAGGTTTTGTTCAATTCAGTGTTGGTTGAATAAAAGCAGTCCTTGAGGGGAGATAACGTGATGGACGTGTCTAGCCTTCAGATCTTTTGTGCTCTTGAAATCAAATTGCCATGGCTCTATTTCAGGAAAGAGCCCGCATTGAAGAGAAACTGCTGGGAGAAGAATCAGAATTAAGCAAGATGTGTGAAATAGAGACAAAGGAAACAGAAGGTCCAGATAAAAGTAGGGAAAGGGGAGAAAAGCCAGAAAATCTCAGAAAGTAAGGTGTCATATTTTGGAACAGTGCACAGAAACAAAAGAGGAGAGAGTAATGTTAAAGAAGAAAGGCTATTTGTGCAAAGCCACCTTCGAAAATTGAAGGAAAACTAAATTCACATAAAAATGTACAAGGATTAAGTATTGAAATAAAATCTCATACAAAGCTATTATTAAAAGCCAAGAAAAAGAATAAGGAACAGGATGATATACCTAACTTTTTTTAATGATGGAAAGAGATGCTCATAGAATAGACCAAAATAATAACTTTCTACTTTAGACAGAGTTAAAAGACATTAAGAAAATGATAAAAAAAATAAAGATATCATATAAATCAATGGTTCAAAAACCTTAGAAATAAAATGAGAGAACTCAGGAAAAAAAGAAAAAACAGATATAAAAGAAAATAGAAACTAAACCAGAAAGAGCACAAAAGTGATTAACACCAGAGATCATGAGAAAATCTCTTTAGGAGAAATACGTGATGCAAAAGAGGAAAAAATTAAGTCAAATAGAAATGATGAAGATTCAAAAGAATTTGGGAATGATAAATATTTAACGTAAGTAAAAAAAATCTAGTGTATAAATAAAAAAGTCCTTGAAGAAAAAAAAAACAAAGTAAGGAAACTGAACAAATACTGAAAATATAAGTTAAAAAAAAACCCTATGTTAAATAAAATAATAATCAATTCCTATGACCCACAGAGACCTCTATGACTCTAGTTTTGAGGTAGCGCATTATCTGACAGCAGAGAACCACTTTACTCAGCAAGGACTGTCTCCATTGGTGACACCTTGCTTCGTGCTGCTGCTCCTGCATCCTGGCATGTACTCAATAGTCAACACTATCCACCAAAAGAATAAGTGCTCCTTTTCAGACTGTACATTTGGTTTTGAATTTTAAGTCATCTTGAAATAGACACTTGCTCATTTGCCAGCCTTCCTAAGAGATCACTAGTACTATGGTACGGGAAAGCCAGTTCATTCTCTGTAATCTCATCATTAATCCGATGACAATTTAATTTTTTAATAGGGAATCCTAATCATTTGAATATCTTCTTATACAAAGGCTTTTGTAGAGAAACAGTATTAGCTTCCTTTAATATTTTAATTTCTTAAAAATATAAATAAGAAAGTAAAGGGATGTAGGTAGTATTATATATATATAATTCTCATGACACTAGACATTAAAATTTTATCTGGTGACATTTTAGTAGGCAGTACAATAGGAACAATCTTCCATTTATCACCAGAAAATTCACATCAAGATTTTATAAATCAGAAAATGGTAACCAACACAAAGCTTTCAAGAAAAATAATGTGTGCTTATGGTTATTTAGTTTGATGTTCAGACCTCAGGATCTATTTCAGGTATAAATTCATTTTTAATTGTGACCTGACATCCTCCTAGTAACTTTCAGCAAGGTTATTTACCTGCTGCCTACACTTTTCTTGACTTCGTTCTTTCTCTTCAGAACTCTGATCTCATTTTTAAAAGTGCAAAATCTATCTTTACTTTCTAAATATGATAAGTACATTTAGGTCTTTTTTGAAGGAGAGCTATTTTGAGCTGTTGAATTTATTTTCCAAAATCATTACCTTTGTCCTGAACAGAGAAACTTCAGGATGGTCGAGGTATATAAAAAGAATTATTCTTGATTTTTTTTATTTGGGAATTCAAAACTCTGTTTATCTCATGCTCTCTATATAATGTCTCCTTAAT